>JXPE01008811.1:4857-24057 GCA_001015215.1 Holcocephala fusca
AATTTCTATAACGAATGAGTTACGATGTATTCATTGTGAGCAGCTTCTACACCTTAAAAAGACGATGCAGTCATAAAAGTAGACAAGACATAAAAATGCTAGTCCTTGGGGGATTTAAGAAACTGAATTTATGTGGGCCAAATAATATGAGATAGAGGATAGTAGGGCCAGACTGGCTGGTTAAGTTCATTGATAATTACATTTGCAGTCCAACAAACAACTCAGTAAAGTACTGAAAGTTTCAAAGAAGAATGCTGCTCTTAAGAAACTTAATAAAAATGCAACACAAGGATATTTTTATCAAAAGTAAGGAAAAGTTTTTCTAAGGCAGTCAAATGGGCCAAGACAATTTTTCCTTAATTTGAACACTAAAAATTCTCCGTATGTACGAGTATCTAAGGATGAAAATAAGTATAACTTTTAGAAACTTTACTTAGTTGTATGCACTTAAAGAATAATCTTGAGGCTACGTAAAATAGCCTCTATAACCATTAAGCAAGAATATGGACCATTGGAAAAGGATTCGTTAACTAAAATGTAAAGAAATGTAAAACTAAAAAGTATTGAAAATATTTGCTTGTGAGATATTCGAGTTTGGAGTGGTTTTGCATTAAAGGTACATATAATGTTTTCTTAAATTAGGAACACAAAATTTATATTCGACTATAACCATAGCCGTACTTTACCAACCGCAAAAGTGTTCGGCATAACTTTAAGGAGCTATAAGACGTTAACAATCCTGGTATACGTTCTTGCCTCTTGAAAACCATAGAGGATATGCACAGACAGACATTAATTACTTTTCTGGAGGTCCATTGTAGGGCATACTTGGAAGTTTAATTAAAATTTTACAAGACGCGATGAAGGGGAGAGATTCTGAAAAAGACTTAGCTCAAATGTGCGTATTAGATCCTTATAAGGGATCAATTCTCCTTTTAATATTACAACAAGATAATTTTATAAGGCACACGTTCCTTCTTCAAGTGATGTAATGATGGCGATGAAATCTAGAGAATGAGGATCTGTAAAGACTTGTAGTTTTGGCAACACTGAAATATTTAATCATGAAATTTTCTTCTCCGGCAAATAACCTTTGAAGGGTGGTATGTATCCTTTCCTGATCCTTAATAAACAACAAACGAAAATTAAATGGTTTTTAGTGGCATGATTATAGTTGCAAAGGAGTTTGATGGTAATCTTATCGTATAAGAAAATCAGGATATATTTGATTACAAAGGATATACCATATGAAGGATGGCCTTATATTAAATTACTATGGTAAGAACATGAGACGAGATTTGAGCTCTTAATCGCATTAGGTTATTTATTTATTTTTAAGTGCTCTTAAAATCTAACAAGGTAATTAATGAAAACAACAATAACAATAACAGCAATAACAAAAACAGCAAAGAGAACAAAGAGAACAACAATAATTCCTTGCTCTTGCCTATTTCCCATTTTAAAATCAGGCTTTTATTTCATTTTATGATGAGGCCTTCAATCCAACTTCAATTAAGTTGTCTTCTTGTCTTTTAAATTGCAATGTGAGGATGCTTAATGTTTCTAACATATTAAAATTCGTAGGGTTAAGTAATTAATATTCAATGGATGAGAGAATTTATCACTCAATAAAAATGTGATTGCTGAAAATGTTTTCAATAGTTTACTTTGTTACTCAGGGCAGTAAAATTCACTCTGAAGGGTTTAAAATGAACCATTTGGTCATGGCTTTTCAAATAAAACTTACTGTTGTGCTATAGCCACGAACACTAGTACTGCTGCGTGACTGGTCACTTCAATAAAAATACTATCAAAAATTTTTTGGCACAAGTCTTCTAGGGGTAGCTACTATATAAATATATCTTCGTTTTTTCAAGTACATTTAGTGTACTTGTACCCTTATAGCATGGCAATAGTGGTGCAGCCCTTATTTATTTATTTGTAGAAACACATTTGCGGTTTATTGACTTTCCAGAGATTTATGTCGCATATAAAAATTTTCTGCAGCACTTCGCTGACCCTCCTAAAAATTTTCCCATAATCTCCTACAGCGGACCTACTTGGACTGGAACAGGGATTTTTCCACATATACCATCCTCTCTTCTCCCTCCATCATGNCATTTGCGGTTTATTGACTTTCCAGAGATTTATGTCGCATATAAAAATTTTCTGCAGCACTTCGCTGACCCTCCTAAAAATTTTCCCATAATCTCCTACAGCGGACCTACTTGGACTGGAACAGGGATTTTTCCACATATACCATCCCCTCTTCTCCCTCCATCATATAGCTGTGCACAATAGGAAGAATTTTGGATTTCTCTAGATGATTTTGTTAAATTGGTTCTAGCTTTAGGTTTACTATTTTAAGTAAGATTTGAAAATACTCAAGCTGGAAAAATGTTCTTTTACTAAGAAAGAGAAAATTGCCATTATGTATGTAGTAAATGCAACAGAAGTGTTAAGGGCAAGAAAAAGAATTGTATGCACATGTTGCTCACTTAGTAAAATGGATTTTAGGATTTTTGGATGCTTTTTATGCAAATAGTTTTGAATACACTTAAATGGATACAAGTGTAAGTCTGGATGTATGAAAGATTTTCAAGGAAGAAAAAATGAAGAAAATATGCTAGAGACTGTAAAAAGTAAACACTTTTCTAATAAAGTAAATAATCTGCTGAGATCTACGAGTATATCTAAAAAAAATGTTGTATGGGGAACTTGAATATTCTCAGTACCTTCAATATTTTGGAAGAAATTGTGGCGTCCAAATTCAGATCTAACTATCTACCCTGAGAACTGAAATTACGTGTAAGTTATGCTATAGGCAGTAAATCAACTTCAAAAAACTTTGGTAAATTTCGAATAACAGCTAATGAAAGATAAGAAGATTTCTATGTCGGAAGATATTCTAAAAGAAGTGATATTATTCATGTGTCGACTCGTTTGTTAATATTAAAGAATAGCTTTTTCTGTAATTTTCCTTTAATATAGTACAACTACCTTTAAGGAGAATTGTTCATCCAAATACCTTTTGGTGTTTTGATATTCGCTTACAGAAGCACTTAATGTGTGGCGAAACATAGCAGCCCTCAAGGCTTAAATCTCTATACACATAATTCTTATATGCAGGTGTATATATCGAGAAATAAGCATATTTATAATTACGAAATGTACAAGTACAAGTGCAAGTGTAAGTATATATGTCTTTCTTTTAATTAATGTGGCTCTAATTGCTCTAGTAGCAAGAAAGAGGTCCTCCTTAAATTAAATGCTCATAAGTCTGAAAATTGCAGAAAATCCTTCTTATGGATGATACTCAAGCTGATGTTTAAGTGCCTGTATCTTAACGCAAGAGTTACTCGTTTGGTATAACATAACATAAGTTCAGATGGATCGTTGAATTTTATACGTGCCATGCTCATACATAGAATCGTACGGATGCGGTTCATTCCTGGCAAGTTCATATATTTCTCTGATTACGTAATTCGTATATGAAGAACCCTAAAAGAATATCTATCCTAGCTTCCTGATACAAACCAGGTGGGTTATTAAATTTTGCATTTACGTGCACATATATAGAAAAGTTTGGGGTACCAACGTTTATGTAATCTCAATCACATCAAAATTTAAAGTGTGACTACAAGACGAAATCAAGCGGCGTCTAAAGACTCGATGCGAACGTGACGAGGTTTACTAAGAAGAATATTCTTTCTAGCCTCATTTGGGAGTTCTCAAAAGAAAGAAAAAAGTCTCCGCATTCTATCGTGACAGAGAAAATATGCCAACGTCATCAGAAATTTTAGGACTTTTGTGGTTGCTGGGGGTTTTTTTTTTCTTTTGAACATTCGAGTATTATGTGCCCCAAAGTTTGGAATTTTATTTTTGGTGACTGCAATTGAAAATAATTTTGAAGCGACATTGACAGGCTACATGAGATACATACGAGCTTGTATGCATATGGACGTGTCTTCAGTGTACAGAGACATACCTCTAAGAATATCGAATAGTAGCAGAGTACACTATCTTCGACATTTACTAAGCTATATACTAGCAATAAGATTTGAAACGTGAAGACTGTCGAACTGTTTCACAGGATGAGATGATGTATCTAAAGATTTGCACGTATCCAAAATGTCGCAAAATCGCTAGAAGCATGATTCAATTAAATCAAATTGCAGAACAGGATATGTGACATGAATTCTGATATACAATCCGATGAATGAGTGACAATTCACTACTTGGAAATTCACTGAAACTATAGTACTTACACATGTCACTGTGTCAACACTACGATGCATCAGTGAACATCCCAGTGCAGCAAGAGTAACATTAACATCATCATTCGTCCTTACATTAATATTTAATCAGATGTCAAAATTTGCTACGTATGGTCTTTTGGAAAGCTTATGTGGCGCCTGAAAGTGGTCACCCCATTCCAATTGAATTCGCTCGGGGTTGTAACCGCGAATGGGGTGCAATTTACTAGCAACAAATGCGATTCCATTACCAACTGATTGTAGATGATGCTATTTCGATGGTTAATGGCCACGAGTAAAATTCCTAATTAAACAAATAAATTGAACCGACGACCCTAGAGCAAACCTACTTGCCATTTGCAATAGAAGACGGGCGTTACGAGAAATTGCCTCCCTTCAACTCCGCTTTATTTTGTATTAGTTTAAGGGTTAATAGAGTATTTTTCATTTGATAATAGAGTAATTTTGCTGTAGATTAAATGAAAGCAAGGTGTAATGATACAAGAATATGCTTAAGCTCTTTAGAGATGTGATATTTACGGATGATTCCCTTAAGAATTGTTTAGAGTATTTTTGCAGTATTGTTTGTTTACGTATTAATGATGAGATTGCATCCCTTTTTTAATGTTTCCAATTAGGGCCTTCATTTTGATCAGGTTAGTGTATTTGGAAGCAGCTATCATGTAAAGATTTCGCATTATTCTAATAAGCAATTGGTTTTTTCTGGGTTTCATTACATTCATTAAACTCAGCTTCTTAAAATATTCCATAGAGAGAGAATTTTGTAAATAAACTGGAAGTTATTTTTGTTTTCCTGGAGTACACAACACTTTTCAAAACTGAAACTGTTTAAAGTTGAAAAAGAATAATAGCAATCGTTGTCATTACTAGAGTTGTAGTAGGTATAGTAATCAATTTTTTTTTTTTGTTTATATTAAACGAAAAAAACTACTTTAGGATTGCTGTGTCCTGGAAATATTTGATAATTATAGGATATATTTTGTATTTTATTTACAGCAGATAATCTTAAGGTATTCACTAAGAGCATAGAATAAAACCATTATCCTACTTCAATTTCTCACTAATTTTACTCTAAAACATTTTATTCACCCAAACAAAACAATAGAAAAAAGCTTTATCCAACATAAATCCTTGAAGAGTATATCTTCTTTTTATTCCAAAAGAATATAACCACATGACGTCAGTAAGTCCTAGGGCGCTTATCCTTATTACCGGAGCTGATTTTACACAATTTGAAGGAGAATTAATCCGGGAGCTTAATTGCAATCAGTAGGCCTTCACCACAGGCGTTCCCTCTGATTACTTCTTTGCTTTCTTATAAGAATACTCTCTAGTGGAGTTGCGTCTACTTTGTAACTTTGTGTGTCACCTAAAGGACAAGTATAAAAACGATAAATCCGATCTTCTTTACCTGTTTTTTACACATCTCATCCTTATATTATTCTCCTTAAAGTAGATGGGCGCGCTTAGGGTCACTGTTCATCTCGGTTAAATTATCGTCAAGAGTTCTTAAATTGGAATGAAGGAGCATTTCATTTGGAATTGTCACTGCGAGGCAATTACCTTTTGGGGGAGTTGCCATTCGTATTTACCGTAGGGGGCATTTTCTACCACTAAAAAGTCACATCTTTCGCAGTAAAAATTTTTCGAAATAAATATTTTCGTGATGAGACTTTTCCGACAGTGTGCTTGGTGTGTTAACGATACTATTTTCAAAGAAAACTGTCTTCCATAGAAAGACAGGTGGATAAGAAAAGAAGCTTCGGTTAGGTAGATGTCTTGCCATAGACACCTTGAGAATACGCAATTATTTCTGATTATGGGTCCATTTTCAACTCCCAGATGTACTCTTGAATAAGTAGTTAAGTTCTGAGTCCTTGGGCTTTTTATTCTTGTTTTCTTTTACAAGGAGCTCATGAAATTAAGTGGACACTTTTTGCTGTTGTTGTGAAAGTAAGACAGCAAAAAAAAATTTAAGATAAGAAAGAAAGTCAATTCAGCTCATTCCTATGCTAATTGACTTTAGATGAGCTTGTAACTTTTACAGTTACTGTAAATTTTGATAAAGCCATAATATGTAAAAATGAAGTTACAGGGAACCACTTGGATTAGATTTCTGGTTTAATGATTACACGGTTATGTGTATTTTTCTCTTAAAACCAATGGATACGAAATAAATTGGAAAAGCTTAAAAATGCTACAGGGTTTTTTAGTTATTTAAAGGCTTGAACACAAATTTCATTTTGCCAACGATGAAAAGAATAGTACATGTGCGTAGATAAGTCTTGTCCAAGACGAGAATCATGGGTTGATTGGGAACTTCTAGAAAGTCTTGCAGTGGAGAATTTAACCAAATGAATTCCTTAAAGACTGGCTTTTTAATGCAATATGTAGATGTCTTTTCGATCCGACTGTAGGCAACTGAGTTCTGAAAGAACATTTAGAATACATAGAAATCTGACACCAGTCATAGCAGGTATTTGAAACTTCCCTAATCTTGCAACGCAAATTTCATCTAAAAAAGTACTCTGGCCGAACTAATGGGATGCCGTACTTAAAATGGAAGAGAAAGAGGAGAAAGAAAGAAATAAAAGCATGTTAGTCGAAAGTGTTTTAGATCTAATCCGATTACGGAAACCAAGTTTTGACATCAAGCCTAGATTTTGCATTAAACAGTTGACATTCGATATACTCATATGTTCTATTTTGGTTCAAAATAATGGGAAATAACACAGTTACAATTTATTTTCCGTAAAAAGGGAAGAGTTAGATAAGGACGAGAAAATTGGCTACCATTTAGTTGGACAGATTATGCCTTAAGGGGAAGAAGATTTCATATTTACCAATAAAATACGAATGAGAACTAAAATAGCAATAAAATTTGCAAATAAATTAATGTAATATTTAAAAAAAAAATTACAAGTATGGAGGCATGGGGATATTTTTATGAAGTTGACCAGACCATTTTCATTATCGTCATCACTCGTTAAAACTATGACGCTTCCGAATCTAAGCCTTACTACCATTTGAAAGATGTGTTAGTATAAACTTTCTGGTTTGCAATTTAATTTCGTTTGATTTTTTTTATGAACACTTTTAATTTAAGCTTTTGCCCATTTTTTGTATATTTTAAGCGACCCTATTTAGAATCGCTGCTAAAATCCTTTTGGCTACGTGTTTCTACTGATAACTACTAAAACTCACCGGCATCTTGGTAAAGCGCACTCCTTTCTCAGAAAGTAGTTTTATTTGCACTTCTTTTGCCCAATATTCTTATAAATTTTGCATTAAATTTAGAGAGATAAAAGAATTGTATAATTTTCATCTTATCTAAATCTAGAAATTCTCGCGAAAATGGAGTCGTAAAGAAATTAAAAGTTTCCTTAACGAATACTACTTTCGCAGTTAATTGGATCTTGTAAATCTTGACGACATTGTAAATATGTTCGTATGCCATGGGGCATGAGTTAGAACGCTACAATTTTTACCACATGTGGCTGATAGAGAGATAGGGTCGGATTTTAACCGAAAAAGATAATCTCAACGGTAAGCAAGCAGATTTGTATCCCTTCATGCAATTTGCGGGGAGCTGAGGACAGCATCAACAGCTTCAAATATTGCAATTAACTTTCTCGTTGACATCGGATCGTGTAAACACCACAAATATTCATAAAAAAAAAGTAATTTTTATATGAGTACGTACGGGCTTGAATTCATTGCAACTATTTGTAAGGACGAAACGAGAGGTTGCGTGCGGCAGCTTGTTTGTTTCTGTAATTTGATAGCTTCGACAGAAGCTCTCTGTGACGGGGTAGTAAGAGAGTAACGTCATATGTTGTTACAAGAGCTGAAAAGATTTTTTTTTGTTCTTTTTTATCCTGGCTCATTTTAGGGTGATTGGTTTTTTCCCTCAATTGTTTTGTAGCTCCATCTAAATGATTTTTTCCATTGATTGCGTTCATTTTATTTACTTTGGTGCATCATGTTGCTTATTTTTATTTATTTTAGGGTTGTCTATTGGGTTTCCAGTCTGAACTTTTTAGATTGGGATAGTTAATTGAAACACAGACATACTGAGTCTGAACAAACAGAAATCTGTCTATCTGTCAAACAAGCATGGACCAATAATCAAAGCTGGCATGTGTCACATTTTTAACGCGCTAATTGGAATAATTGAAATTTTAGTTTTACTCAATAGTGTCAAATCTCTCAGGTGTACGCCTCTTAATTATCTTACGTAAAGTTTTGTATTTTCTACGCTAAATCATAGCTGGCTTTGCCGTATGTTCTGCAAACTTTACATCTGTAAATAATATAATGAAAGTTTAATAGAACATCAGTAAGCTCCACGTACTCGCATGATTATGTCCCCTCATACTCATTCTTATTGCATAGAAATAATAAAAATATTTTCCGAACGACACTAAAAAATTAGAAAATGTGACAATTTGGCAAAGCAGTACTCTAGTAGGTGCTAAATTAGAATCCGTTTCATAAATTTCTTTATGATTATCACAAAATATAATGAGAACCATTATCAAAGACTTAGAACCAATTATTGTCTCGCAATCATGGGAGAAAAATCCTCGGCAGTAATTACGGAACCTGACGCATATGTTATCATCATTTACACAATTGGGGTCTACTTCTTTCATTTGGAGAATTTGGTTTTTGTGTGAATATTGCCTAAAGAAAACAGCATAAAATACGTCCACGAAACAATTTCTCTGCTGAACAGGATGTCTCCTTGAACAACTTAATAATTTCTCTTCTCTGGTAAATTTTTCGGGGACAAATTGCTGGAGCTGCTGCCGGCAGGTAGTGGTTTTATTGTTGCTCCCGTTTTTTATCTTCTATCTTGTTCACTCTACACTCGTGATTATATTTATTCCTTGGATAGTGCATCCTTTTTTATCCTTTGAAAAAGTTTATATTGAAAAGCATTCTTATTTGACTCCGGCGGAATATACTATCAGAAGCGTCCCTTAGCTCCATATGTATCCTTGATTTTGTATAAGTCTCTCTAATATAATCATAAACGAGTTTCGTGTTTTCGCAACAAATTAAAATCGTTTTGGGGAGAAATCGCTTGTTCCTGCATTAATTTACTGTCGCCTAAGGTTTTATTTTGCGGGAGGAGTGTGGTGTAATAACTGACGGCTCCATTTTTCCTCCATTCGTCTTCCGAGTTGTCGTCATTCGCCCTCACATGGCCATACGGTCGTATTATGCTTAAGCAATAGAAACATTTTTGAAGTTACGTCCCCTTAGAGAAATCAGAAGACGATGTCTAGTGGAAGAAAGATGATTATGGCAGCTTGGGCATCGGGGCTTTACTTCCTTTTGACTTTTATATAAAATAAGTCTACAGCCGGCTTATCAACATTTCAAAAGCCTTATAGTAACCATATTGTCGAGAAGTAGTGATATTCCAAGAGAGGACATAATTTTCGAAAACGAGTATATAAGTGTATATTATTCTGAAAGCTATTTCATTATCATTGACTTGTAAAAGTATTGAAATTAACGAAAAATAAATGAAATCAGAAAAGTTTGATTGTTCTTAGTGGTATTCTCAAGTAAGTTCAGTGAAGGATTTATGCCTTGGAAAATATTTTCTGTAAGGTCCCTTATCTCGAGGGTTAAAATCTCTATGGTTTGCTAGATATTACAGTTTTTTCTTTTGGTTTGCCTTTCATATAGTGGTTCGTCACCAAGTTTTCTGTTAACTAAGCTACCAGGCGATCAAAAGTTGTTAAGAAAAATGGCCTATAATTACCAACACTCATTTATCGAAGCTGATTACTTTTTTGAAAATAAATAGTAAAGTAAAAGAAGCAAACTCTTAATCAGAAAGATTACAAACCATTAATACTTGGTTACTAGGAAAATTCAGCCCTTCTCGTTAATGATGGTTAGCTGGTGTCATTTAAGAAGTCAAACGCAATATCTCATAAGCCTTAATGGCATTCCATTTTTTGGTTTGTTTTTACAATTGCCACTACAGAGAGTAATTTGTTATTAGTTGCAAGTTGAATCGGAATAATTCGGTTTTCGATCTAAATACGTTGCTGTTATAAATTTTTTTATCCTATTGCGTTGTGTAAGCAATAAGTAAGTAGAGGAATTTTCTACATAATGCGAGGAATGTGAATACTGTAAGTCTTTTTATTTCTTGGACGAGCAAAGATCGAATTAAGCATATCTTATTCCAATTAATGATGTCGCTACATAAGGCGTTAGTATAACAAAAATCAATATTGTACTATAACATGGTATTACCCTAATTAATCTTGGATAAATCTGCAACCAACATTAAATTTT
This sequence comes from Holcocephala fusca, assembly GCA_001015215.1. Classification (NCBI taxonomy): domain Eukaryota; kingdom Metazoa; phylum Arthropoda; class Insecta; order Diptera; family Asilidae; genus Holcocephala; species Holcocephala fusca. The sequence goes on from JXPE01008811.1 coordinate 15,459, forward strand.
CCGAGATAAGATCATGGGCGAAATTAAAAATTAATTTACTTTTCTTCTTTCACATTTGCTTGCAAATAGAAAGCTAAGTAAAAATTATTACCTAAGTGATTTTTTTTTCCAAAATCTTTAAAGCTTAAAGTGAGCATTAAAATTTGAAGCTAGAAGCATATTAACTTCGGCGGGGATTTCTTCGTCGAAACCAATAGAACATAAATGATATTGATGATATGCACACATCCTTTCTGTAGATATTTTGAAACGAGTAGATGGGATTCAACAAAGATAAATGTGACGATTCATATACGTCGACATATAAATTGACTTCCATTCAAATGGATCCACTTTCCCTCTCGCCATATTACAAGGATAAGGCATTTCTCATTGTACGTCAATTACACCTTTGCTTCTATAAAAAGATTACCCGGGCACCCTCGAATGAGTTATCTACCTCGACAGTCAGTCGCAAGCATGTCGATGTCAAACACATCATATATTTTCCCTGATGGAAAATTTCTTCGTAAATCACGTTATATATTGAAATTGAATAAAAACTCAATCTTTGCTCGCAAATAATTCAATCGAAGAGCCTTATAGTCGAAGTCGAAGAGCCTTTATTTATTTTTTTCTTATTTTTTGCCCACATATCGTGTCAGGATGCGAGCGTATATGAACGGAAACTACTGCTAAATTCACATATACTCGAATTATTCTCGGTTCAGTTTCTAAGATATCCCTATCTATGCTAATGGACCATCGGCTGGAATCAAATTAATTTCAACCAGAAGATAAATAAAATTATTCTACTAAAGGTAACTTTTTATTTTCCAACTTTGCCATACCTTGCCTCATAGTTAATTTTTTATTAAATGCAATCTGTGCTAAAGAAAATTTATTTATTGTAACAATTGGATGGAGAAAGTTGACTCTGAGAGATATTCTGGTTTAATTTAAACGTTCTAACGCTTTACCTTTACCATCTTATCAATTCTTCATTTTACTTTCTTATTACTTCCGTAATGGTTTTTGTTTTTCTATAATTCCTTTCTGTGATTGATTTCTACTTCGATATTAGCGGCCATAAAAGCGACATAAATTCTAAGACTGTCGCATAAAATTTAAGAACGATTTTGCATACCAGCTCCTATAACAGGGGCCGCGCCGACATGTACATGTTTTAATGGGAAAGGAAATCTAAAGCCACAGTATTTTTCCGATTGGAAAAAAGAAAATTGTCTACTTGCTAAACTTATAGCTATTTATATATAGTAGTTGGAGACGTATAAAGCTGAGGGTATCTGAGAATGTGTGTATTTGCCCATATTTTATCATTCTGATGTTATGCACGAATTTGAAAAAGAAATCGCTTTCTTTCCTAGGATGATTTCTGTTTATCTTGATATAAGAAAAAGTTTTCGACTTGAGATTGTTCTTAATTTGAATATTTTTGATTCGTTTTCCTTTGGTATGGAAAGAAAAAAAGATTTTTTATGATCTATAGAAGTATCAAAAGCGATCCGAGTAAATATGCGATTTACAATTGCAAGCCCTAAGAGGGTCAACCGAAGGGAACCGGATGCTGGAAGCTGCTGGTTCAATGGCATCCCTCTATTTGAAGACTAGCTATGAATTTTATTTGGTCTCATTTTAGGTAAATGTCTGGATGTCTGGCAAGAATGTAAAGGGATTGATATCTCCTTTTAAAAAAGGACAAATTTTTCTAGGAAGCAATATTTTCTTACTACCAATTCAGAACAAAGGAAGAAAATCGAAAACAATTTGAATAAGTAGCAGTATTTAGATAAGATAATTTATCTGCTGTACAAGTGAAGAAGTCATCGAACATATTTTAATGCAAAATTTCTTTGAATTAATTATTTGCTCCTGTGTATATGTTCTGAGCCGTTCTATTATTAATTCCAATTGAATCAATGAAGAAGGTTTTTTTATTCTTTAAATAAAATGGACTAAAGCAGAATGATACCAATAAAAAACATTTCCTGAAATTGTCCAATGATAGTAGAAAGACATCTAAATTATTTTTCCATATCATATCTCGTCTAATATTGGATGAAACGTGATTTTCATTCTAAACAGATTTTTCCTTTTGGTCTTCTATCTTGAATACAAAATATTTTTGAAAATACGTCTGTTCAATCCTTAACTAAGTTGTCATCTTCCTCTTTCATTTGACTACGTCAACTTTCCACCTGAAATGGAGCGTTTTCAAGAACAGAATTCAAACTGAGAGTTTTATCAGAAATTAAGTGAAGAAAGTTATTTTGCCACTTTCTTGGTAAGTTGTGCAAGACAATTGAGCTATTCTCTGATTTAATATGCTGCCATAAAACTGATAACATAAAAACGTTTTACAAATAACTTTCAGCAATCGATGAAGTAAAATGCTTATTCAATTTAGTACACTATTCTCGTAAATTGGTAGATTGTAAAACGCACTTCTATTTCGCACTTTATATACACTTGCAGGAAAGCTTGCTGCTCCAGGATCCTTGAATCGAGGTGCAGCGCATCCTGGAATCAAAATCGGGATAATATTTTTCCTGTGCAGTAATGTGCATTGAGAGGTATAAATCAGTGAAAGAGCTTTGGTATTTAAAGAAGAAATTTTATCAGGTATTATATTCGGCTGAAGTGAAATCCTCATTCAATTCTTTTTTTTCTTTTGCTTCCTTACGTTTGTTTTGGTCGTGATCCGAGCGTGATATGAGCTAGAGAGGTTTGCAGTTTTCTAGAAAATTTTTATTATTTGAAAATGTGAACGGCTTGTAGCAACTGTGGAGGTAAATGGTTTGTCCCTGTGAAAAGCTTATAGTTTTCAGTTAGGGGTTAAAATTTTATTTTTCAGTCTTATGTGTCTACTTGAAGTGAGTGTTAGATCGTTTTGCAAATTTTTGTATACGTTTCTGTTATTTTAAAGTCCAATACTATAAGATACTTATGTAAATAGTTCTATATTTGGTTTGATTATTTGGCGGTGTTAGTGTTTTCATTGCTACTGCAATACGTCTTTTTGCGAAGATTAAATACTTCGCTTGAGAACACAGACTTCTCGTTTGAAACTCTTCATTTTGCCAGTACGGAAAATTATTTAACTGAGTCGGGCGCGAAAATCACTTTTAGTAGAGATTTTATTTGCAATTTTTGTACTGGTTGTGGAATACAGGCGATAATTGATAGGGAAGAAATTCACAGCACAGGAACATATAATCGAAGCTTTTTAGTTGCAACAAATCAAAGTGTTATATGGAAACCAATTATATACAATAGAATGGAAAAACTTTTGTTGGATTCGGGTAAGATGAGTTTTTTTAGCAAAAATATTTTGTATGGAATATTAGGCACAGCAGTAAATTATGGGCTTAGAACTTATTATCTTTAGAGCCTGAACGAAGTTAGAAGTTAGAAGTTGAAAGTGAATTTCTTAATTAATCTAAACTTGCATTGACACACTAAAGCTACTATTCTTTATGTTCGTTCTTACTGTTCTCTATGTTAAATCTATAGAAGTTTAAAGTTTGTCACAAATCGTTTATTTAAGTTTATCGAAATTTTTTAGAAAACTTATCTTATGTTGTAATCTTAGACTAGATTTAAATTTAATAATAGCACTTTTAGATATAAATTTTTTATTCTGTGGTACGATTAATACAGTTTACATAATTCATGAAATATTGAGTTTATTGGTTTTTTTTATGTAAAAATCCGAATAAAAATAATGTNTCTTAGACTAGATTTAAATTTAATAATAGCACTTTTAGATATAAATTTTTTATTCTGTGGTANGAGTAAATTATGGGCTTAGAACTTATCTTTAGAGCCTGAACGAAGTTACAAGTTGAAAGTGAATTTTTTAATTAATCTAAACTTGCATTGACACAATAAAGCTGCTATTCTTTATGTTCGTTCTTACTGTTCTCTATGTTAAATCTATAGAAGTTTAAAGTTTGTCACAAATCGTTTATTTAAGTTTATCGAAATTTTTTAGAAAACTTATCTTATGTTGTAACCTTAGACTAGATTCAAATTTAATAATAGCACTTTTAGATATAAATTTTTTATTCTGTGGTACGATTAATACAGTTTACATAATTCATGAAATATTGAGTTTATTGGTTTTTTTTATGTAAAAATCCGAATAAAAATAATGTAAGGGAATAAAGTCTTTTAAAGAAATGAGTATTTAANAAAGAAATGAGTATTTAAAAAAAAAACCAATAATGTGTAGTTCTTAAATTAGTCCTCTTTAGGAAATAGAAAAATACACCTGCATCTAGCAAGAATTGCCTCGCTGAGAATAGATAAAGCCTTTCTTGAAAATATATCACTGCCAACCATCAAACGTTAATCCAAATTAATTTCTTGTAATTAAAATCACCTTAAAGCCAGGTTATATATCAGACTCTTAAGCGTGTAACATTTCCTTCATTTACTTGGCTCCTGCAGCGGTTACACAAGGATGATATGGCATTGAAAAACAAATAACTATGAAGGAAGAGAGGGGTGTATCAATGAGGACGAGAAGATTTGAGTTTGTATTACAACAATTACAGACATAAAAACTTTCACCAAGAGCAGTTTACTAGACGAGCATGTACATTTTTATATAGAATCAGTGGAAGTCTTTCATTCTGGACGACTATTACATCTGTCTGGTGGTACAGAACCTAAAAGAGTCGACTAAACAATTTACTTCTCATTCTTCCCACAACAACTAACCTTTAAATATATGTGCACTCAAATAACTCCGCTAAATTGTCGGACATTAATCAAGGTTTTCATGGTTGTCTCTAGTTTCCACGAAGGATATCAGCTAGACGAATCCGTATCATCACTGCATACAAATACAAAACTACAGTAAGGATATATGCTTAGAAAATGTCCTTTTGCTGTTGTATTTCCATTAGCAAAAGTTCATATGTCTTTCTGGTTACATATAGCACTTAGTTACAGAGCATAAAAGCAACAAACAGTATTTATCGCTTGGGGAGACGAAAAGTGAAAAAGTGAAGCCCAAGACAAACTGAAATGATAATCGTTATCCTTGTTTCGTGGGATAGGCGACGTATTGTATAGTGTAAATTGCCGGAGATTATAAAGGCTCATATAGCATGAAAAACGCTTCAGTATACAAAATAAATCCTAGGCTATTAATCCTATTCCTCGACGTCTTTTTGCTTAACAATTTCCTACTTCTTTAGTTTTCTCTTATTAACAAAAACAAAAAAACAAAAAAAGGTTAAGGAGAAACACCACTTCTTCAGATGCCAGCTATCATCATCTTGCACTAAATTATGATGGAGCCAGTCTTGTCGTTAATAATAGCACAACAATAATGAGATTATTTACATTTAATTACCTCCTAGTTCGTAATCATGTACAATACTATGCTTAGATAAAATCATCATAGAATTGCATCTACTGATACAAGTGTTGATTGCATTAATGAAGTAATAGTAAGGGATTTTATAATACTTTTTGATTACAGTCAGGATTTTATTTGGAACACACATGAAAACTTTTTAAAAGAATTTTTACATTATAAAAGCGACTTTCAGAAATGTTAAGATTGAATTGGAAGAAGTGAATAGAAATGAAAAATAAAAAGCTTATTTTCCATCAATTGATATCACCTTTTTACATATTTAATTCAACCACTGTTATGAATACAAAAAAAAATTCTAATTTAATTTCAAGTCATAGCTGCTAATTTAATTTTTAATTAAAAAATTCTTCCGGTTAAATAAATTATCTTAAATTTTCGTTTATTTTCACCGGAACTATGTACAGTTTTTCTATTTAAAATGCAGCACAATATGCAAGACCCAATCAATTACTGGACATGAAAATTACCATCAGGATCAATGTGAATAATCAAAAAAGGCAAGAGGAATGGAAAAGGTTCACTTGTTCGAAGCATACCTGCCCCAATTCGTTCGTTCGATAATGCAGTCAAAGTTGCACCTTTGGCTGATGTAAATACAAAAGATGGCTCTACACCCTCAACGCTTGATTATAAAAAGCCAAGAGCTATGCATCGCGGTTTTCTGTATGATTCGTTTATTGAACGTCCTTGGAAAAGTGGAAAGGGCCTTGTGATCATTACGGGGTCGTTTTCAAATCTTCTGAACTACGTGATTATTTAAAATTCATGAGGGTAAAATTAAATCACCTAACGCGTACAGAGATGCTAAATTTTATCGTTTTGGACAAATGAATTTTTCATTTGGTAGACAAGGAAGATGAAAGCCCGTAGATAGATGCTTGTGGTGCTACATTTTTAACATCCCTTCTTATAATGCTTGCATCCTAGGATTTGTCTTATGAGTAAAAAAAATGGTGAGAACCAATCATAAATTTTCATACAGAGGTTTTTATTTGTCCAAGTGTAAATGTAGGGAAAAAAATGCAAAAATAAGAAGAGAAAAACTAGGAAAATGGTGGTACTGAAATATCGTTTGAAAAATTCCACATGAAAAATTGGTGCCTACTGATAAAGGTTTTCATCAAATTATGGATGCCTTTAGGAAGCGAATCAAAGGATTAGTTTCTCACCTTTACCACTTTAAAGTGCTAAAGTTGTATACCTGGAGGCATTCTTCTCGTTTAACTTTTCGGTGCCAAGCATTTGAAATTGTATAGAACTGGTGAAAAAAATCTGATGGTATTATAATCTACAAGTGAATCTATCGTCAGACAAGAACTAAAAAGGGATCATATATTGGTCACATAAAGTGAAAATCAATCATTTTGCCAGCAAAAAGCTTTACTTATTCCAACATTGATTTTGGCTTTCTATGGAAAATGTACACGATGATGTTGGTGACAACGACGATGCTTTAGAGGCGCATATCCCTCTGCAAACAAGAGTCCCATTTCTGAAATATGTGCAAGGGTTGCAGACGTATGTAGACATATAAAAGTGGCGATATGAGAAATTCTGCAATGTCATCAGGGATCCATTTGCATGTGCAGGGTAAATCGTTTTGTTAGATATATTCCAGAAATATAGCACCGCTTCGCAAACTATTCATCCTCTAATTACAAATTGAAATATGGAAATGTTCCAATTAACCAATTCTCTGTGAGTTTTAGACTCTTTGTATGGTCAGAAATGCTACCACAACGAGAATTATGCATGTTGCGTTGAACTAACCAGAACTGTCCGAAAAGGGGATGTTCTCACCATCGATGACATGACAAAGATGCAAATTTCTTTGAACCTGTTATCCTTTGCTTGATTATTACCAGGCCAACAGTACAAACGCTGGCATTTAGAAATGTTCCAGAGTTTATTCAATTCGGTAACAAGAGACACTTCAGTTATTCGCTTTCTTTAATGTAAATTTCGTATATAGAGTATATAAGAGTGTTGAGATGAATAGATGAATGCACGGGTATGATGTCAGTTCTAATTCTACCTAATTTTAAGATATAAAACGGCTAAAAATCAAAACACTTTCATATTTCAATTGACTTTCGATAAGTTCTATAAGATTTTACTGTTCTTTCAGTAAATAAAACGCATATATGTATTGTAAGGACACTAAAATGTTTTTGTCGTCATTATTTTAACATTTATCAGGGTGTGTATCCCTAGGGATGCTTTTTTTTTTTTATCTTAATGTAGATATCAATCAGATTCCAAATGTTTGTTATGCAGCTCTTCAATGAAATAATGTAAGTAAATAAAAATTTATATGATACCATTACCAGGGATCATTCACTTAAATCAGCTCAGAAAGGATGTGCTAGAAGTGTTGGTCACGTGTCAACAGTTAAAATCATACCACAATATTGATAGCTGGCTGTTTACAATCCTCCGATCTATCCTCCTTGTGTTCTACTTTAATCGAAGTTTACCTGAAATGATGATTACACTTCCTTTTTGGGTGGCAAAATGGAAAATTCCTCAAGTTCTGAACATTTGAAAGCTTTATTTATGGCTTACGGGCCTCCAATGAGACTTAAGAAAAAAGGTTATCCTTGTTGAATATGTGATTTTAGGGATGATCCCTTTTACTTACCCCAATTCTTACATGGATGGATTCATTGCTTTGTCTGAATTGGGTTACAGAAGGGTTCAATTTCCCATGTGTTTCTTACTTAGTAGGCTGTTCGCGATAATGGTATACATCCGTCTGGGTCCGCATCTATAACTACCACTACGTAATTGTGTAAATCATGAAAATTTTGACATCGGAAGCTACGGTAAGAGTTTTCTCAAATGAATGAAAGCCTTTTGGATTTTTTTTTTCATTTCAGACGAATTTTGTTGATATCTGTCATTTAGTTTTTCAATGTGGTATACACGTTGGGTATATGAGCGTTTTGGGTATTGGTTAAAAATGATTTATTAGGGTTGTTCGGCTTCGCATTTTCAAAAAGAGCTCTCAATTTACTGGACGGAGGTACAACAGAAAACCTTTCAATAATATTACCTCAAAAAGGGCTTTTTTTCCTCTTGAGATTAATAGGAAAAATTTAGCGCTACATCTTGAAACATCCGATTTTAAATTTTATCAAATATATTTATAAACACATACATATGTATATAAATAATTTTTGATTAATCTTTAGGATAAAAATTGTT
>JXPE01008811.1:29434-45156 GCA_001015215.1 Holcocephala fusca
CTGGACAAGAGGTGTTGTTTTTTTTTTTTTCTAAATATAAAAGCTACAGCTTTTATTTTTATGCGCTATTCGAGAAAAAAGGAAGGGACGATAATTGAAAATTGAACGTTGATAATTTCCACACAAAGTTCTCCTGCTTCAAATCTAAACATATTTTTTTTCTGTGAACTTATAACTTTAGGCTCTTGGTTTGGATTTAAAATGCAAAGCCTTAATGTGTTAAGATCTAGGAAGAAGTTCTACCGTAATCTAAAACATTTTAATGAATTTAATTTAATCCGAAAATAATTTGCATTCATTCTAAGAGTTTTACATAGGTTTTTAAGCCTTAGATAATCCGGCATTGACAGAATCTCCCTTCAGTAAAAAGAATTCAGATATTTCTCCACCTTTGTTATCTGGTGATCCTGATTAAAGTAAAATCCGCAAAAATCCTTTTTGAATTTCAATTGCATACCCTGAAACCTCTATAAATACTGACAGTTGGCGGTTATATTACCAAAAACGAACAAATATCTAGCCCCCATCATCATTTCTTGGTTGGTAGAATTGAAATAAAAAGATACAAATGCGAATAGAGCTATGTATTTAAGAGGGTTGACATCCCGCAGTTTTCATTATCACACGGGTGAATTCCTAACAAATTTTCTACAACTGCAACTTAATCCGGCCACCATTAAAGAGGAAAAGTGATCCTGAAAATCTGACGTAACCCCCCTTAAAAAGATTGTCATCAGCCAAACAACCAGTAACCGCCAATCATCCCACTTCACGCTACCGCATATCCCTCAAAGGATAGAACAGCTTCAAGAGCATGTAAGAACGATGGAAGCAAGGGTTCACCCGAGTGCTTTTAGTGAAATTTAAAATGCAAGGACATCTGTTTGAGTGCACCCAATTCTGTGCTGGTGTCCGCATTTTCAAATGGATAAAAGCATATCTCGTCTGATATAAATCATGATATCAGCCCACAAAGGACTTGGAAATGAGTCTACACCGCTGTAGAGAGATGAGGATTTTTTTATTTTTTCTGGGTTTTTTGTGTCTTCTAATTAATTGATCGGAGATATCCTCTCTGTGACATTGAAAGTAATCAGTAAAATCTTTTGCCTTTATGTAAAGCTTTTGTCCTTGTTATCCTTTCCAACCAATGCACTACGCTCCGATTTGCATACTCAACTGAAACTTCTTTTTTTTTTAATCCTTTTTAAAGTTGAAAGGGATGAGAGAAATGTGAGAGGAGAAACGAAAATCAGTGGCAGAATAAAATCCTGTACCGGGTGCAGGTCGTACGGATTAAGCGAGACATATCCATTACATAGCAAAAGGATATCCTCTGGATTTCTGAGCGCAGTCTCATCTTTGAATTAAACTCACCCTAATTTAATGGTGCGCATTCTTAGGGATTTACATTTTATGTTCGAAATGTTCTTATTTCTCTTTTGGGCTGCTGTTTGCCACTTTTAAATATATTAGATTGCTTTGAAGCCTCAATTTGGATTATTAATATCCTTAATTTGGGGACTAATGCTGTTCCTGCTATAAAGTGGGACAAAAGTTCACACACTGCTGAAGATTTGTAATATTCTAATTGTAATTTCAGAAAGTAACAAATCAAAGACATATATATTTGAGATATTAATCAGTTAGATTTTTTTACACTTAAAATGCTACATAAAATAGGTTCATGTAATATCAATTAAACTAGAAGTTGTTGCGATTAGTTCTGTTCTACCTATTTCATTTCGCCAACTATGGAAAAGAGACAGAGACTAAAGGTTACAGGACATCATCCCTTTTCTACTATATATCTATGAAAATAATTAATTGATAACAAGTCTTTGGTTGTTAGCTGGAAAGGGAAACTTTCTCTCTATTATTAATTCATGCAAAACATGAAATGTCCTGAAATAGTGTTGTACTACCTGCTACAATCTTGATTCTGCCTTCTCCCAATAATTTGTAGGTGGTGAGTTTTACTTTGTTTGGTTGATAATGGTTTTCGTCTTGCGACTGAGGGTGAAGCTTAGGGCTTGTAATTACCAACGCTGCCATCTATTTATGCTAATTTCTAGTTTACAACTAGGTTCGTTAATTGATTTCCAAAGTGTCGATGGCCGATATCAATTATGCACTAACACTGATAACCCATTCTACTAGCATTATGTGGTAACCTGCGCATGTTATTGACTTCTGCTAGAATGCGGCGGTAGATAGATAATACAGATGAGATGATGTCCGTTGAAAATGAACAGTAGTACTTCTAGTGATTTTTGTGTATGCCCTCTGATCCGGAGCTCGTGTTCAGCTCTGTTCAGTTTTGTTTTGTTTGCAGTGTTGTACTTCCTTGTTTACTCGAAATGTTGAAATAGTGATAAGAGGATGCACGGTTCTTCATGACTATGAGCTGTTTCTAAATCTCTTCACCCCTGTGAGAAATGGGCCACAGAAAACCCCCAGAAATTGTACACATATCACGCATCGTCAGCATATGCAAATATCTTCAAGTTATTGAGAGGGTTCTGTTTACACTGTAAACTTTGTTTAAACAAGCTTTGTCCGTATTGATTAGATTATCCTTAAAGGATGCTGATAGAAGGCAAAATGTTCTCTGATTCTTCTTGGTATCTTTCTTTTGTGCTCCGATACCTAGTTAAATTTTCTCTATCTTCAGATTAATTTAATGATTGCTGTTGTTATCTCTCGTCAGGTATTTGAATGTTTCTGTCAATAAAACTTTCTCTAAAATAAATTCCACACAGCCTAGTTAATGATGTAAAGTACTAAAAAAGGGAATTGCATCAAACTGTTTACAATTTTTCGAGAGTGAAGTATGCCTGTTAGTTTTGTTCTCTTATGCCTCCTTTTTTATAATAAGATGCCGAATCCTAAAATCTTGTAAACAATAATATATTGCAACTACGGCTGTAGAATTAAATCAGTCATAAATTAGATAAGTGCTTGCCAATTTTTTGATTTAAGCAGTCTTTCAAATGCAATTATAAAAAATAGTGCATTTTTCAAAAAAATTAAATCTCTCTAATCTAAGAAGTCACTTTGAGAAATAGGCAAGTATTTGCCATAAATCTTGAAAATGTCCTCCCAGTAAGTCCTGTTTATTTTCAGTGATAAAATAAACAGACAAAAAACGTTATTGATTTCAATTGACCCAAATAGTGAAACGAATATGGACCTAATGGCTGCACCTAAAAGTTTGGCGAAGAGCCCAAGGGAGAATCTTGTGGCCTCCCTAACTCGGCAAATGCTTTCCATGACTGCAATCGTTTTTTTTGTGTTTTTTTTTTATTTTTGTTTTTTAGATTCCTAATGCTTGACAAATCAACTAACCTCAATTTTCTATCTTGTCATGACCAAAATTCCTCAAAAGTACAATTTTTTGATTTTATTGCAGATAACATGGAATTAAGGAGGGTTGTTTTTTTTGTTGAACATGGGAGAGGTTTTACGAAATTCTTTCCTTGCAAATATGAGGAAAAAAACTAGTGTGCTCGCGGTTTCGGTTCAATTTTATTATTGTAGATGACTTTTTAACCAATTCTTATTGCACTTATCAGAACAAAAGCTGATATTTTATCATTGATTAGGAATTGAAATTGTTCAATTGTTGTTTTCTGTTGTTTAGAGCGGTGAGTTCATCAGGGCAGACTAAAACTAATCAAAATTTTTAGAACATTATTGTGACATGAGGTAGGAAGTAGTATTGAAGGTTAGGAGTAACCAACATTGTTATGTATGTATGGATAACCCGAACCGGGTAATAACCCAATTTTCGGTTGGTTAAAGTTGTTGGGCCATGTCCCATTAAAGTGAATCACCTGCTGATTATCCTGTTACTTGTGATTTGTATATTGCTGGCTGTGCGTGCCAAACACCAATCAATTTAACTCCTTTTCAAGAACATGAATCGTGACTTGAACAGGTTGGTAGGGTGGGTGTCAAACAAGAATTGCTTTAGAATGAACTGCCCCCTTCATGTAAGTTAGAAGGATTTAAGCCTGAAAGATTGGCAGCAAGGTAAATTGCTATTTAAACTGCAGTTCGTTAAACCTTAAAACCCTTACCATGTCCCTCTTTAATGCTTATATAATATTGATATAAAATATTTTGAGTATAGATACCCTGATTTTTAGAGCTTTAAATAGCATGTGTAAGATTGTAAAATCAACGTATTTGAAATACCTTCGGGTGTTATTTAGAAGCCATTCTTGATTTTGGCAGCAATTTGCCAGAAATAGTATTATTCGTCGATTCGTCGCACTACCTTTGGATAAAAACAGATACATTTTCATATAAGTGATATAAATATGTGATCTGGAAGGTATCCAGAAATGACATTATCGTTACAACAAGTAAGTGTATTATATCCATTGATAGTTTGTCAAGTAGGATGTACCTGTAAAAATAATAATTTCTGAATTAACGATGTTAAAACAATGAATTTACATGCTATGATGATGGAATAGGTTAATTAACGCTGATAAAATATTTTTCTTTTAATTAAAGGAAAAAATCGACTGTATCCAACCTATTCTGTGAATAATTCTGAACCAGCAGATAACTCCAGTCCTAGTAGGAATATCTACAGCAACCCTTACACTCCAGCTCATCGTCGTTGCCCTACTGGATCAAAATTTATATCAACATCAGGATTAAATGATATACAGTATAATCAAAATTTGGACAATACCTCCGACCCGGAAGTAACTTCAGCGAGGGACAGTAACCTTTTGGCGCATACCGGTGAGAATGCACTTTTACTTAATTTTCTTTTATTAAGTAGTATAAAAAATGCTTAAGATATTAAAATGGCATGGGGATATTTAAATATCATTAAATCAAATTATTGGACTTTTCTCAATATTTACGATCGATATTGGATTACCAGTTTTCCAGATTACTTTTACTTGTATCTTTCTTATCTTTCTGTGCAATAATTCAAAATATATCGGAATGAATTTCGAGCATTGAATAAAAAATACAATAGAAAATTCTGAGATGTTTTAAAATAACAGAAATCGATTGATAATGTTTTTTTTTTAACATTATTTAAATATTACATAAATGCTTTTCATATTAAGTGGTCTTTTTTGATAATCCTAATAACTATATACGGTGGATTGGATGGTCTAGTAAGCCAGCTCACCCTTATAATAGGCTTGATACGGTAATAAAACAAAGCAATAGGGAAAATTGAATCGTAAAATTTAAGAAACTGCTTAAATTTGGGTTCATATTTTCTAGTAGAAAGCCATTCTTGTCCTTCTTTATCAGTTTTTACATTCAAATCACGTTCATTGTAGTAATAAAGTTCTTTTCCGATAAGAAACGAAACATATGGGCACTCTACTTCGAAACCTGGCAGGCCTAATGAATTTCTATCCTAAATAAAGGTATTTATGTTAAATGAACCATTTCAGTGACCACTTGCCTTTATATTTGTATCTTTAAACAGTTTTTCACCCCTTGCTGGAGTAAAGGCGTTTACTTCTCAGGGTTCTTTGTCTTCGTAACAAGATTAGCTTCAGAAAATTCTTGACACTTGTCAAACAAACAAACAAATAAACGAAAGGACAGAGTCCTCCTAATTCTCACCATATCCCTTGATATATTTCGATGGTGGTAAATTTTGTAACAGCCTGAAAATCCTTTTTCATTAGTGAAACATCTGTACTTATATTCAAGAGAGGGAAGATAAAGATAATATCAACTGTCCACATCAACATAACTGTCAAAAAGTCATTGTACTTAATTCACTTATGTCCTGAATACCGGAGCATGTAAACTGAGATTTCTTCAGTGCTTGCAATTAGTTTTATAAAAGGCCACGATTTTTGCAAGCAATTAACAAAACTATTAATGTACTAATTTTTAAATAAAACATTCTTGGAAGAATGTTAAATATTTCTTTCTTATGCTAACTAACCACTTGATATACCCACAATGTTTGCGGGGTTACGGAAAAAAAGTTCATTTTTGGGAAAAGAAAACAATACTGCTTTTAATTACAGAAACCTTCCAGAGAGCAAAAAAAAATTGAAAAACAAAATTTCCTTAAATTCACAATAACCATTTGTGAAATTTCTCGACGTTCGTAGAGAACACGTGCATTAGTTGTTTGGAATTAACCGCGGAAAACTCAGAAGTTTAACGATGTTGCATGAAGAACGACTCTTAGTTCCATTACGATAGCAAACATTTTAAGGGAAGAGCTTAAAATTAGAAATTACATGGATCATTCAATGAATTAGATTTGAAAAATCTTACGAAGCCGGAAATATGTAAATGTAAACTTGTTGTTTTAGTTTCCGATTAAGCCGTTCTCTTTGCTATCAATTCAATTCAATATTTTCTGATTTGGGTTCAATTCTCAGTTGATGATGAAAACATTTTGCAATTTTGACCATTGACCATTGACCATTGACCATTGATTTCCATTGATTCTCACTTGTTATAAATGAAATGTCCGTTACTGATAATACTAAGCATTTAATTTTATTAAACTACATGGTAAGCACAAATACATCCCTTACTGCTGTTAAAGGCAAAAAGATGGAAAGGATATATGCTGGTATATAACTTTACACAGAAGATAGTTCTTGGTTCAGGACGTTACTAATAAGAAAGGTGTACAGTGCAGAAATTTTCAGTAGAAAAGTCCTGAAAGATTCGAAACAGTTACGGCGGTAGGTAAAACTTCTATGCTTTTCACAGGAACGGCTTTCTAAATGGTTTAGAATTTATAATTGAGCCATAAAGTTGTTACTTATGAGAATTTATGCGGGCTATATTTTACGAGTTGAGCTGATTTACGACGATTAATGATGCGATAATTTCGTAAAAGTTGTAGTTCTCTCCGTCACAAAGATGAAGCTAGTGGAAATGTTTTACCGCTAAGGGAAGAATGAAGGTGTATCTTAGATAAGTGTAACTGCTTGAAAATAATTTGTGAATAAGCTGCTTTCGAGAAACTCTCTGCCAGAAAAACGAATATATTTTTTTGTTGCTTCAAATTTCGCAACTAATAATATAAAAGGAAAATATATTTGCAATTTCTTAGTTCAACCAGTAAAAAAAATGTTTGAAAACATTGAAGAGATCAAATAGGATTTCATAAAATGTTGGAAATAATTCAAAATCAAAAGCATTACCAAGTAATTTTCCATTGATAAAAATTTTTTTTTAAATTAATTGCAGAAATTCAAATTATTGACTGAAGTGTTTAATAATTATTTACCAACACATTTATTGATGATGTTTTTGACTTTTTTTTGATCGCATCTTTTCGAACTGGAAATGTTTTAGCTCGTGTAGAAATTAATGTTTTGCTTTTGTCTACTTAGCCCTAATTTCTAATGCCATGGCTGACAGGGAATTGAAAAGCTTGGGCAAATTCGTTAATTTGAAATTGGGAAATTATTTTGCAGTATTACGAAACGAAGTACTAAGTCAGTCTATAAACTTGTGCGTTTTTCACACCCTTGATAAATGCATCATTTTTCTCAGATAAGCATTAAGAAAGTTTACTTTTTGTTTTACATTCTTAAGCTACATGGCATTTATGACTTGCTACTAAAAATAATCGGAAGAAAATAATTAATATAAAGTTCAAAGGCATATTTTATAACATTTTTGAATTAAAACTACAATTGCTGCTGCAAAAATTGATGCATTTCATGTAGTGTAAGGACTGCACATAAATGCCTAAAATAATTTAAAGATGGACAGATTTCAGTGGAGTATGCACCTTGTTNCATCATTTTTCTCAGGATAAGCATTAAGAAAGTCTACTTTTTGTTTTACTTTCTTAAGCTAAATGGCATTGATGACTTGTTACTAAAAATAATCGGAAGAAAATAATTAATATAAAGTTCAAAGGCATATTTTATAACATTTTTGAATTAAAACTACAATTGCTGCTGCAAAAATTGATGCATTTCATGTAGTGTAAGGACTGCACATAAATGCCTAAAATAATTTAAAGATGGACAGATTTCAGTGGAGTATGCACCTTGTTCAGAATATACTCTTGAGGTTTTCGAGACGATGTCTATAAGAACATAAGATGTAAAATATGACTGATAAAACTGATAAATGAATTACCAGAATCAACAGCCAGAGCTAGAAAGCATCCGAATAAGATGTTATTAATAATTTGGTGAGGTATATCCGGTGTCCATTTTGGGTTTCTACAATTATTACAACAGAATCATCAAAGTGGATGTATATTGTCAGCCATTGATCAAAAATTGTGTTCTTTTGGGAAATAGTTGGACGTTTTTGTTTTGGTTTTTGGAAAGCTGAAGGAGTTTGATTAGAAAATACGCCTCAACCATAATATTTTCTAGATATTGTTTGAAATGTCTATCACTTATCTAGAGGCCTAGAATCTGGTTTAAGGGTAAAAGAATATTCCAATAAAGATGATGTGGACAAGTTTCTTTCAAAATGTTTCATAAGAAAAGGAAAAACAATTGTTTTCTAGCGGAATTAAGAAATTATAGACTTATAGACTGACTTGATAGTAAAATCAATCAAACATTGAACATTTCTGAAGTTTTCGATAAAACCAGATTGAAGAGTTAAAGAGGCAAAAAATTTTTATTTGCATGTCTTAAAAAGTTCTTGTTAAAAACAATTATTCTGACATCTACTTTTTGTTCCATCACCCATAATTTTGCTTGCTATTTCCTGTCACATTTAGACAAATTAATGTTGGCGTAACTTGGAGAAATATCTATTCAAGTTTTCAGGTCAGCAAGATGTAATGGGTATTTCCAAAGCAATTCTAACAAGTCTTGAATTTCGATACTAGGACAGAGCATCTCAAACAGTGGATGGATAGGTAAATGACTCACAAAACTTAGAAAAACTTTGAAGTCCCATCAAAGATGATAAATTTTCTACAAGTGATCAATCCAATCCCCAATCGAATTANCTGATAGTAAAATAAATCAAACATTGAACATTTCTGAAAAAGTTTTCGATAAAACCAGATTGAAGAGTTAANTTGATAGTAAAATCAATCAAACATTGAACATTTCTGAAGTTTTCGATAAAACCAGATTGAAGAGTTAAAGAGGCAAAAAATTTTTATTTGCATGTCTTAAAAAGTTCTTGTTAAAAACAATTATTCTGACATCTACTTTTTGTTCCATCACCCATAATTTTGCTTGCTATTTCCTGTCACATTTAGACAAATTAATGTTGGCGTAACTTGGAGAAATATCTATTCAAGTTTTCAGGTCAGCAAGATGTAATGGGTATTTCCAAAGCAATTCTAACAAGTCTTGAATTTCGATACTAGGACAGAGCATCTCAAACAGTGGATGGATAGGTAAATGACTCACAAAACTTAGAAAAACTTTGAAGTCCCATCAAAGATGATAAATTTTCTACAAGTGATCAATCCAATCCCCAATCGAATTAAATAACTCAATTTGAAATATTTTGCGTCTTCATACAAAACGTTGAATCCTTTTTGCACATAAGTTTAATTCCAACCCAAGTTAAGTGACCTTACAATTCCCAAGGGACGTGTGGCAGGTGTCTAGGTCAAAAGAAGGGAGAGTAATCAAATTTAGATTTGACCGTCCGACCAAAAATCAAAGAACACTTCTAAAGTCTTTAAATTAATTTAGGAGGAATCAATTTTTATGTCGACTTTTTCATTCTGAAGAAATACTTTTATTGCTCTTACATAAAATTTTCATTGTCGCTGTATCTTTTTGCCTTTAGTGAGGAAACTTTCTTTCAGATTCTTTTACAAGTGATAAATCAGTTAACTAATGAGCGGTAATAGAATTCGAGGACAAAAGCACTTTAGTTTTTCATTTATTTCATTTTTTCATCTATTTTTCTAATCTCTCTTCTCGTAATGGTTTTCAGTTTGTTTGATGCTCGAAAAGTTTTCTTATCTGCCTGTTTGGCCATAATTTTAAAAAATCGCCAACCTGGCAGGGATCACTAATTAATTGAGTCGAATTGACAAGGAAATTAGTTCATATTTAGTTTTCCTTCCTTTTGTAATTATCCTATTCTTCTTTTTCTTTGAGTTATTATTTAAGAGAAAAATGTATGTGCATATACGAGGGCTAAATGATTTTGCTGCAGTTTTATAATAAATTCGTTACTCAATCAGCTTGCACCTTAGATTTTTATTGAAACACTTTCAAAGAATAAAGAATTTGTGCTGAAACTGGCAGGATCTACAAAAGATTGGTCGATGATTGATTGCTCTTTGCCTTTGCCAGATATGCTTAAGGCAATTTTTTTACGAAGAAAAGGCTTTTCGAATCAGAATATGGCAATTGCTTTGCGGTACAGGTCTTTCGAATATAAGCAAAATATCGAACGTTATGAAGATGTCGCTCCAAAAAGCTTTTTTAAAAATGGAGCAGATGACGACGTCAAGTGCAAAGTTAAATCTCAAATATATCAGTTTCTAATTGAATTCTATGGTTTTAACTAATTAAAAGTCTTTAAATAAAATACTTATGTTGAATTTAAAATAGGCCTTTTAGGCATTTTTACAATTCTAGTAGTTAAAAGCAGTACAAAAATCGTAAGAATTTTAAAATCGATAGATTTGACATAAGTAATCGATGTATCGATTTGACACACTCCTACTCTTCTGAATTGACAATTGTGTCAGTTTTGTTGTGGCTCTGACGAGTAGAAGGTGTCAAATTGACTTGCGCGAAAGTCTGTTCAAGGTAACTTAATTTTTTTTTTCCTGAAAAAATTTTCCTATTTAGATATTTCTTTTATTGTGCATTTTTCAGAAATATTGCAAAAATTGCAGAATTTAAATATTTGCGGGTTAAAAATGAAATTTTTTGGTTTATAAGTGAAGTAACAAATTGTCTAAAATGGCGCCTTCCATGATGCGCCTTGCAGTTAACAATCTAGAGACCAGATGTACGGGTTAGAAAAGGGCGATAATACAGGTATGTTGTCTCTTTATTTATTCTCCTTAGTACACTGTACATTATATTTTCTTTTTTGAGCATTAGCAAGAATTTTATTTTTGACAAAACGATTTTTTTTTACTCTGAATGAAATTTTTAGTATGAAATGCAAATGTTTTTTTTTCGAAATTTGCTTCCCCTCTTGTTTTTATTTCTTGTACTAAAAATGCACGAATCGTCTGTGATCTTTACTCAGCCCGTTCACTCAGCTTACAAAACATCTACTATCCTTGTTTTGCAATATTAGGCGATATATGTAAGAATTTTACTATAAAATTAATCGCTTTATCCCAAGGACTCTAACAGATACTGTTTCCCATTGGAAACTCAATTTTTTGCAACCAAATAATTTCCTTCCTTTTTACCTGATTGACGATTTTCTAATTTATATTTTTTTATCGCCTTTGTACCCTTCTAGAATTATTGTGGGTAAGCAAACATTTCTGAAAGCGTTGACTAATAAAGGCGAATAAGTGTGTTGTTTGATGGACGGAAAAATATTTTTTGGTAAGTCTGTTTTTGTTTTTTTATGTTGTTACTGCAGAGTCCAAAAAATATTTTCTTTTACAACAAAATTGTGTAAATCGGCAAAAAGTTGAGGCATTACTAAATGACTCTANACAAAAATGGGGAAAACGACAAAAAGTTGAGGCATTACTAAATGACTCTAATCTTTACTATTTTTTTTTTTCAGTAAATTTTATTAAATTTTAGTATTGTAAGTAAGTGCAGTAGAGCTCAAAATTTTGAATTTTCGCTAGTTTATTTAGCTGGTATGATACACTTGGATTATAAAAGAAAAATTATTGATAACTCTAAGGTTTTCTTTAAATAGATTTGTGTTAAAAAAATGTTCATCCAAAACAAAATAAGCATTACAGGAATGTAATTTTAGACACATCTCACCTTAGAATTGATTTCGGTTTTGTGTTTGTATGGGTATAGCCCTGCTTTTCGACCTTTCCTGTACCATTGCATTAGAAAAAATGAAATAGCAAACTAGTCATACTTTACTAGACAGAAAAAGTTTCCGTTTTTGCATTAGTTTTTGTTTTCAACAGACTGCTCCATGTTTGTTGTTTCTTTGTTTTTTTTTCGTCAAGATTTATCTAACTGGATGCAGAACGTTTCGCTACATCAAGATTTCCAGGTGCTACCAGTTGAATAAACTTTTTAGTTGCAAAAACTCTTGAGGTAATAAACACTTTCGCTGAATTTATGGCTAGAATTACCGTCGCATAACTGGGTAACTACGATACAAACAATAGGGTAAAAAAATATTTTCTACGACTTTAATAATTGTTCCACCTATAAAGCTTAGCAGCTGTATCATTCTTTTACTTAGTGAAACATATGTACATGGCTGAAACTTCAAGGTATGAAATCTATAGACTACGAAACTGTATTTAAAAGGCTAATGTCCTAAAGGATTGGCAATACCCCTGTTTATGTATGGTCTGCGCAACGTTATAAACGTTTTCCAGGGTTTTCATTAACATAACGATGTAAAGAATTTTCATAAGTACTAGCACTATCTGAAGTGGCTTATTTGTTCATATAATTTGTCTGGCTCTCTGGTGCACAACGCAAGTGCTGCATGTAAAATTTTCTGATCCTCTTGCTTCTCTTACAAACGAAGTAAGCTACGCGTATTGGAGTGTGTACCTATGCAAAATCAAATAAATTTAATGGCGGTTTTGTTGTTTTAAATTAATTAATTGCGCGAAGTTTTATGGAAGAACATTGCTTGGTTAGAGGACATGCAAGCAACTTTAAAATGTTGCCAAATGAATCTTTAAACAGTAGGCAATATACTCAGACAATAAGTAAAACTTATAACATCATATAATTAAAGTGCCAAAAAATCTGTACTTTTATAAATTTATAATACTGTCTACAATCTGCTTCAGAAGATTTGTACTAGGTTTGCTGTAATCATGAGTTACTTTTAACGCTTCTTATAAACATGAGAAATAGAAAGTAATGAAAGTTGCGAGTTTCGCATCTTCTTACGCCAGGTTGTCGGCGAGGTTCACGTTAAGCGTGATTTTAACACTTTTTAACTGTCTACAGTAGCAAACTAGCCCTTTAAGATTCGACCGATTTAATGAAAAGGATAAAAATGCAAGATTCTGTTAATTTCATAGAATTCTTAGAAAAAGGAAAAAACCCAAGGATTCTTAATTTCTTTTTTATAAGAAGTTGAAGCTTTCTAGGACGGTTTAGATGGAAGAAAACATAATCGAGTGGGTGGTATGGTTTATATCAAACTCTGGGGGCTCCTTAACAACAAATACTAGGATCTATCTACTGGGTTGGTGGCCACACGAGAGTGATTTATTTTTAATTGCTCGGAAACTGGCAGATTTATAGCTTGAAAGTAGTGTGAAGTACTTAGAATTTGTACGAACTACGTATATTGAATTAGGAGAAGCGATTTAAGTCTTGAAAACAAAGTGTGTCCAAGCCAGCTACGCGATTTATATTTCAAATTTATTTCCCTATTCCTATTTCCTTTTTTAAGTTTCTATTTAATTTGAAATTGCAAACTTGTAATATTGCAAATGTTAACAGACTACTAATGGACGCAAAAATTTAGTTTAAAGTTTTTAAAGTAATAAATAAAACATAATGTTTAATTGAATTTATTGAAAAAGCCTTAAAACCTTAAATGTTAACCTAGTCGCTCTTTTTTAAAAGTAACTAAAGTGAAATCTTTAGTATCAATATCTGGATAGGTTTAGTTGCTTTTTAGTTTCTACTATAGGCCCTAAAGATTTTCCAAAGAGTATTCATCAAGCACTGTGGACTTATTTGTTGTGCGTGATACCAATAAATTAATCTTTCAAGCTGGTTTGAACGTGTTATCATTAGAAAAGATTTATAACGAGTAATTTTTGTGATAAAAGTCCGTTTTACCAAGCAAAAGATAAAATCATAGCTGAAAACTAAAGGAGCTGTACACATATGTTGTCTCCGTCTACGTAATTAATATGAATCAAAGTAACTAAGCAAATGGGGAAAATTTTTTATTGTATTTCTTAATGATGATCACCCTAAAGCCTTTTTATAGTTGCACATGAATTAAATTAGTAGCGTTAAATGCGACATAGTCTTTTTTCTAACTATTAAAATTTAATTAATACGAAAAAAAACTTTCATGGCAAAGTTAAAAAGTCAGGATATCTGTTGAAGAAAAGTGTGACGAAGATTAAATGGTTAAAAAAAATATTTGCAGAGCCTTTATAGTTTAACACTATTTCGCTCGGAGGAAATGTTCGCTGAGAACGCGTTTTAATGTTAAAAGCTTTATGACCAAAAGCGAACAGTGTCAACTTGAAAGTGCTCTAAAGGAGTAACCGGATATATTGTAGATGCATGAATGCTGAGGCTCTTTTCTTAAATTTACGAGCTGCAACAATTTATTTGTATTTCGTGGATTTCTGAGTGGATTTCCATCGCTATTGAATCCACTTGCTTGACTAAATAAAAACTCTTCGGTTTGCATAACTACCCATTTGTTTGCATATACGGGAGTCGAGGGTAATGGTAACAGTGATGGAATAGCGGCAGAGTATGATGAAAGGAAGGACTAAGATCGAGTATTCTGCACAATAGCGTTGATGTTGTGGGTGCCGAGATCTACTTATCCACTTGAGACAAATTTGATGGCATCCTTAGACGAAGATGTATTTTATGAGATCCCTGCATGTGTTTTGTTTTTGAATTTTCTTTTTCTATTTTCACTGAGGAACTTTCTTTTCTTGCTCATGTGAATTTTGCTGTTTAAGTGCATATTCTATGGCAATAGCAAGCGCTTCTTTTTACTTAAAGTTTAATGACGGCCTCATGAGCTGTTGCTTACATTGGCTAAGTTGACTTAATTAAGACAAGGGGTTTTTTTTACAATAAATCAGATATACTATCAAATTGGAGAGCTTGTTGAATATTTTAGTATCGAAATTAACTATTAAAAATTACTTCTTAAGCCTTATAAAAATAAATCTATGAAGACAATGAATAGAAAACAGAAACGTCCAAGATCTAAAGAAATTGTTAGGTGAAAATGTTTACGAGGAAGATTTTTGCTTGAAGGTAGAAGAATTTCAAGTAGTTTTTGAGCAAAGCCTACAACCAATTTTACTTACTTAGTAGCTGAATAAAATGGGAATTGAAGTGCACGTTGAAATTCACATACTTATAGGCGATTGAATATAAATTTAACAATAATTAGATAGAATACACTGCTAATTTGAGGACATTATCGGACTAAACCTCCATAGGAATAAAAGAAAAGCATAAAAATTCACAGATTCAACAATAGCCGACATTAGCCCTTTTAATCTTAAATAGTCTTGTGGTAAATATTTTGGTGAGTGTTTGCCTTTACTTCGGGCTTCGGAAAAATGTTTAATTGCACTCTTTCAGCAGCAAATAAGTATTTAAAATTATAAGAATTTTTTGTGTTTTTAGCTCTTGAAAGTAATTTTCACTTTATATTAGGCTTAGGACGCTATCAGTGCTCGATTTATTGATTAATGATGATGAATGTAAAATATTGCTTGGTTTAATAAAAACTGCCAAATAATGCAGGGTAATCTCATTTTTCGGTTGCTTTTAGAAAGTCTTTTGTAAATTATAAGCCTTTATTATGATATTCCGTTATAAGCTGTATTTTATTTAAAAACAGTTCAAGTGTGTTGGACTTGTCAGTTTAGCTTCATTTAATTGCAG
>JXPE01008839.1:0-14464 GCA_001015215.1 Holcocephala fusca
AGAAAGGAGACCACTGCATTTATGATCAGAAATAAAATCAATTGTAGAAGCTCAGAAATTCTAGTAGTTTAGTAGAATAGCGCACTTCATTATAGAAAAAAAAATATAAGACTGATCACGGCACAAATTAAAAATATTAATAAAATATTGAAAAAAAAAAACTATTTTGAAATCAGAGCATTAATCTTTGAACTTGTATCGATGAGAAAGTGCGATACATAAGCAATCAACAAAAAATTTTGGGGTATTATTGATGTTAATAAACCAGGATTGAAGCAAAAAAACAGTAAAATTAATAAAAATTGGAAGGAATCTAATTGCCACGAATGAAAAAAATACTATTCGATAGTCCAGCCTGGTAGCCCAGTGTTGTAACCACTGAGCTATACTCACAAGGATCGCGGGTTTGATTCCCGCACAGGATATACAAGTAAGATGGAATTCGCAACTATTAGACCATAATTATCACAAACTAAACAAACTCAAACTATAACAAATTCATAATGCTAAATGGACCTAATACCCGAAGGCGATAAATATAAGTTTTTTATGTATTTTTATATTTTTTATATAAATGCAATTTTTTGTACTGAATTTCTCAGAATCACTTATATTGATTAACCTATTAATTTCTTGAATGTCTGAAAATTAATCAGACTTAGTGAAATATTAAGTGCTATTTGCTTTTAGACTAGACAAGTAAATTGGGCAGTTTTTTGAATTCTCTAAGAAAAAATAATAGAAAGAAGTTAACAGATAGGATTACCTTCTGCCACTAGAGATTTGAAAATACTTGTATTGCAAACCTCATGCGCGTCTGATATTAAATCAATCGATGCAATTTGTTTAACATCGCCGCAAATCTTCCTTTACTTCTTTAGTATCATATCATCTCATTTTTCCAATTGAACTAATTACTGATTGAATTAAAAGGGTGAACTCATTGAATATTGCAACTATCTAAATAAACAATTCCCATTCTTTTATTACTCAAAAATTATTTTGAACTGAAACAGGTAAGCTAAATTTATTCACTAATTTTAATAAAAGATTAAAAGTATTTATTAATTAAAAATTGGCTACTATAAAGTCAAATCTGCCTTCCCTAGTTTTATGAAGGATTTATAAGATAAAAAGGCAACTATTGACTTAGCAACAAAAGTGAAATATTTCTACGATGGCCAAAATGAACAACAGATGTATATTCCACAGTTTGGTTCAGGTAAGTCTTAAAGAAACCCTTGCAACTTCTAAATATTCTTCGGAACATTACCTTTATAAAAATAAAGTTTTTAACATTTTATTGGTATATTGCGTTTGAAAATGCTCATATTTGTCCATTTTGCAGTCGATAAAATGTAGATAACCCACCTCCACATTTGATATGCTGCTCCAAGCCATTTAAGATACGCTCTATACTTTACAGAAGCGCATATATTATTTTTATCAAATTCAGTATTGTGCTTTAGTCATTGTTTCGTGAAATTTAAACGAATTACATTGCTCTTAATAAATTGTTTTATTCCTGCTTCTATTCTACCGCGAAATTAATTTCTTTTTAAACATTTCCGTACAAATTCTTTTCTAATATTATCCTGTATAAAAAATATTCGGTTCTTTGACTGAAAGGTATTTTTTTTGGCTCCTGATAAGAGCCGTACACACTTTGTGTTTTGCAAAGTTTTCCCTACGAAATCAAAGTGCCCACTTACAAGACGTACTTACGTATAAACAATAAAATGAAGGTTGCGCACTCCAAAAATTCAGCATTGGCAAATATCAACTCTAGTTTGGCTACATTGTGTCTGAATAAGTGAAAATTGTTCATTTTTTTTATTCTCGTGGTAAATTCAATAAAACAAAGTAAGTGGTGATGCGATATTTAACGAAAGATTTAACAAAATGAATAAAAAGGCGAAAATCATATGGCCACGTTGACTTCTAGTATTTTTTGAAGTGGAAAACTATGCAAAGCACGATGGATTGAAAAGAATGAGCATGTGACATTTTGTTAAGAAAAATTATTGGAATCACATTATTCTGTGAAAATTTATTTACTTTTAATAAATAGTGAAAATGAGAAACATTTTGATTTAGTTTTCCTTCTCTATTATAGCCACAGGTTGCTGAAAAACTTATTGCAATTTACGGAGACGATGCTATAACTAAAAAAACAGCAGCGAAATGATTTGCTCGTTTTTATTCTGAAAATGTTCATATTAAAAATATACCTTGTTCCGGCCGACCAATCGTTGAAAAATAAATGCACACAGTCTGTCCCATTTCCGATGAGACTGGTTTGAATTAACGGCCGAGTGTAGGGACATCTCTGATGCATCTATTGAAATTTGTAGACACGTCTTTCATCTATCTTCAAACTGAATTTTGTAGCGCTTCAATTGTTCTGGCAATAGTTACGATTTTATAAACAAACACGTCCAACGTGTCTGTTTGATAAAAATTGTTTACGGTGACCAGTGCCTGTCCCGTGCACAAGTATTCCGTTGGTTTGCTAGATTTCGCGATGGTCGCGAAGACCTTAAAGACGATAAATGCTCACCAAAGCCGAGAATCTTGAGGAATGAAACAAACATTAAGAACGTCAACCAAATTNGAATTAACGGCCGAGTGTAGGGACATCTCTGATGCATCTATTGAAATTTGTAGACACGTCTTTCATCTATCTTCAAACTGAATTTTGTAGCGCTTCAATTGTTCTGGCAATAGTTACGATTTTATAAACAAACACGTCCAACGTGTCTGTTTGATAAAAATTGTTTACGGTGACCAGTGCCTGTCCCGTGCACAAGTATTCCGTTGGTTTGCTAGATTTCGCGATGGTCGCGAAGACCTTAAAGACGATAAATGCTCACCAAAGCCGAGAATCTTGAGGAATGAAACAAACATTAAGAACGTCAACCAAATTCTACGCTCTGACCACAAGGAATTCGTTGCAGAAGGTTAGACTGTAAATGCGCAATGTTATTTGGGTGTTCTGAAGAGACTTTGGGACAGAATTCATAGTGTTCGATTGGAATACAAGGAAGTTGGCAGTTGATTCTTGTTACATGAAATCCACTGTCACCCAAAGCCTTAATTGTATGCGAGTTTTTAGCCAAAAAANCGATGGTCGCGAAGACCTTAAAGACGATAAATGCTCACCAAAGCCGAGAATCTTGAGGAATGAAACAAACATTAAGAACGTCAACCAAATTCTACGCTCTGACCACAAGGAATTCGTTGCAGAAGGTTAGACTGTAAATGCGCAATGTTATTTGGGTGTTCTGAAGAGACTTTGGGACAGAATTCATAGTGTTCGATTGGAATACAAGGAAGTTGGCAGTTGATTCTTGTTACATGAAATCCACTGTCACCCAAAGCCTTAATTGTATGCGAGTTTTTAGCCAAAAAAAGCATCATAACTCTCGATTAACCATCGTACTCGCTTGATCTTGTCATTAAACTTATTTTGTAAGAATAATCAGAAAATATATAATAAATGATACAACATCNAACTTGTCATTAAACTTATTTCGTAAGAATGATCAGAAAATATATAATAAATGATACAACATCTACGTCATTAATTTAAAAACAATGATAATTACAAAAACTAAATTAAATGAGTAACAATTGACTTTAAAACTTGAATGATATAGCATTCATATCATTTTCCATCACAATGAAAAAAATGAATGCTATAGCATTCATGTTTACAAACGTGTTAACTGCAGTTATTAAACTTATTTTGAATAGTTGTGATTGATTTCTTAACGTTATTATTAATTTCTTGGCAATTGTAAACATTAGTTTACTATTAGTTCTATATCTTTTTTTATAACTTCTGCACTGTTATAATTCATTCTAGTTTTTATCACTGAAACAAATATTCTACAACCTAGAAAAACGCTGCAATTTTCTTTGAATTCTAGGGAAACATGAAATCGATGAATATTTTGACAAATAACAAATATTTGTATATATTCAAAATTTCCACTTACTGTACTAATGTTTTAATTCGCAACTTAGAATCAAACGAATTCTTTTTCGGGACACTACATTTTGTTTCGTAATCAATTTTTTTACGGAATGCTCTAGGTAAATTCTAAGTTTCTAAAAAAAACCCCTCTAAAAATAACACCAGGTGGGAATAAAATTATGTAATTTATGTAAAGATAATAATGGAGAACATTTCTTAAAGTAAAAAATTTTAGTGAAATCATTGCTACATTATTCGTGTATGAGACTTTAAAAATAAAAATTATAATGGCACGAAATAATGCAAGTAATTTTTTTCTGGAAAATTATCGATTTCCACAGATATCCACAGATAGGACACATATCTCTATTGAAGTTTTTTAATATTTTAATTGCAAAAAACAGCCAACGAACTTAGAAAAAATTGTGATGCATTTAGTTCGGGTTTTCGGATATGTTTTCGAAAAATGTGCGTAAAAAATTGTACTGTAATTATAGAAGATTCGTGTTAGAAGGTTATCATCAACTTCTTCTATATTGATAACATTTTTAATTATCAATCAATTACCTTTTAGTCTACTATACATGGAGGAAATTAAAAGTATTGCAAGAAGCCGGTATACAGTTTATAGTTTTTAGAAGGAAATTAAAGAATCTGAAAATATAAAAAATCGTAATCGTATCGGTAGTCCAAGGGAGGAAGAAAAAAGTTTGTACGAAATTTAAAAGAAAAAAAAACTCAAAAACTAGTGCTTCACAGATAGTGCTGCAGTTAAAGGAAGGAGCCAATAAGGATATGCATCTAAAAATGGTATGGTATATACTTCATAAAGCAGGTTATAGGGCAAGAGTATCGAGAAAAAATTTTTTATAAATGCGGAATTAAAAATAGTTAAATAGGGGAGTTTAGGAGTAATGATGTGGGGTGTATGACTTTTTTGGAGGTGGGAAAATTAGCTTTTATAGAGGATATAGTTCATAAAGGACTTTACTAACGTATTTAAGAAAGAAGTCTAACAAAAAGTGCAGAAAAATTGGGATTTGGAGAAGATTATTTTTGATTATTTTTTAATACCAAACATATGACCTACTTTGGGCGTCAGTTGATCTTCTATAACATTCTAAACATGTTCTAAACAAGTTCTCTATAATCCTAAAGACCACATTTGAGAAGAACTAGAAAGGCTAAAAACAAAAAACACATTATTTCCTGCAAGTTACAATTAAAGCTACTACTTTCCGAAGAATGGAAAAATGGATTCAGAAAAAAACAAGAATCCATGCCGACTAGATTAAGGGGAGTTATTAAAATAAAGGATGGCCGATTATTACTATTATTACTATGCTTATTCTTAGTCTGCGAACATTTGTGTATATAAGAAAATGTAATACTATATTTGTTAAGTTTGTTTTTATCACAACTTTTTCATATACCATTGCGTCCAAAAAGTAAACTGAATAATTGATCATTTAATTACGCGGGACTATGCAAACAAAAAATATTTCTTCGTAGGTGAAGGTATATTCATTAGTTTTTGAAATAAGTTTGTTTCTTTGCGTCGATAAAATCTGTCGACCATGAACATCAACTGATGGGAATCACGAAAAGTAAATCAAAAAAGATTATGTACAAAAATCGTCGGTTAATAGTTCGAGACATTGCTGATACTGTTGGTACTTCAAAGCATCTGGGAAGAGATGATTTCCGACTATCAACCGATCATGTAACGCATTACTGTGAGAGATAAGAATTGGATCTTATGGACTTAACCGACGAACTCAGAACAATTAACCAATCAAACAAATATTATGTAAAACGAGAATCACAGATGAAAAGACCACGCCAAAAATGTTCAAAAATCAATGTCGCGTTAGCAGTTTTTTTGAATTACTGTGATGTAGTGTACTATAAATACCTTCCACTCAGCCAAACTGTTAACAAAAATTATTATTTGAGTGTTATGCAACATTTGAGTGAAGAAATTTGTAAAGAGAGGCCAGAATTATGAGCAGAATATGCTTCTTTTTTTGCAACACGATAATGTGTCGTCTTACACTGCATGGATTATTTGGGATGATTTCTCTAGTCGCTGCACGCTTTAACGGACGTACCGAAGGAAAACTTTCTAAGCTTTCTCAAGGTTGGGAAAAAGAAAATACTGATTTCTCAAAAACTCAATAAATTGTTTTGTTTATCGCACCAAGCATTCAAAGTGTGTGATTGTAGTGCAATGAACACTAGCCCAACTTAATTGACACAAACCATTATTGAAAATTTCTTTTACACATCAATGGTCATTGTTGTTGCGCTGTTCAATTTATCGAAAATATTTTAAAACGTTCATTTCATGTAGTAAGTTTTAGATGTAGGAATTATCCTTAGCCTAAAAACATTATATCAAGGATGTAATGATAAGGCTAATGATTTAACAAAAGCAACAAAATTTTCATTCTCGTTCTTTCTTATCTGAAAACAAATTCAAAACAAAGCAAACCGAATCTCAAGTGAAACTGAATTTTATATGTAATTGAAATTTAATGATTTTTAAATTAATGGTATATGCCCATTAACAAACCAGAAACGAACACAAGCTTGAATAAACTCATATTAAAGTAATGACAATCAATTTAGTAAATCTAAATTCATATCTGGGTAGAGTTTAATGCAATTTTTTAATCAATATTTTTAAATGCCAAGTTCTAAGATATTTTAACAAGAAAACATACATGCATATGCACCATTTTGAAAGCAAAAAATGCATTTAACAATTTTATTATAATTTCTTACAGAATTGTTTGCAATTACAGGAAAAAGAAATTGAATCTCCTCTACATGTACTAAACGTAAACATTTTTAATTGCTACTTCTATAAAACAAAAATAAACTTCCTCTTTTATGTCGACAACTATCAGCTTCGATTCTGTAACACAACTTCTATAATATGATCTTATTTTAGATTTAGGCTCCATCAATACTTTAGAAATCTCATTACGAAGATATTACAACTACATTCTGTTTTGAATTTGTTATCTTTGCAAGACAAGTAGTTGTTTAATAGCTAACTTTCTTCGAATTCCGTACATGCAGGTGCACATTAAGTGGAAAAGTCGAACAGAAGAATTGTCCAACATTCTTAGCGGTTTCTTAGCCATACAAAACCTGAAATTGAGAAGTGTATGGACTACTCACGCGACCTTGTAAAAGCTTTTAAGACTTAATACACCTCTTTCAATTGATTTTGATTGCCCATTTATCCAAATCATACCTGCCACATAATTAAATTGAAAATAATAAAGCAAAAGAAGTTATATGCTTGCAAATTTACTAAATATCGAATTTAATAGTGATCTAATTCGATTTTATCCTTGATAGTTGGTAAACTTTTGATCGGTCATTTTAGTATTTTTCAACATTTGGAGAATAAATAAGTACTCCAATGTTTTTATATTTGTAATAAGAGTTTTTACTAAAATGTTATTTAAAGCCCGAACTTTCGAATTGCATGCGATGAGATTATCGAAAAAAAAATATAATTCTCATTTAATGAATGAGACGGTAAATCTGAATTTGGAGTATCTTTTTCTATGAATGTTTAGCTTCTTTGAAGTCTTTACAACACATGCCGTGTTACAATTTTTGTATTTTGCTTTGGTTTATTGGATCATAGGAAATTTGTTTTTATCATTCTTTTACAAAAACTTAGTGATTTTTGTTACTAATAGAATGTAATATGGAATGGATCCCATATCCCTCCTCTGTAGTTGTTTCTCCTAATTATCATTGTTTTTTCAAATGTTTTAATTATATGAGTTTTTCTTTATAAATTGTTGCGGAAACTCTTGTGCGGGTAATTATTTTCAGTTTATGTGTTATTGCTGGTGTTTTAAATAAAGAAATGTTACTGGTGTGATGTTAATCAATTCATTATTCACTAATGACTTACGAAATAATTTAAAGTTTTATTAGAAATGAAAGATTTCAGATACCAGTATGTAATTATTTTTTGCATGTTTCTTCTCATAAATCTTACATTTAGAAAAGCGATGGAGTCCTGTGGTAAGATGCATATTGCAGCATTCATGTATTACAGTTTCTTGCAAAAAATCTTTTTTCTTTAGATGTATTTAACGTCTTATTAATAAGGCAGTCCAGTGTCATTCCAGGTAAAATACCTGACAGCAGCTTACCATATTTTTCTTTATAAAATTCGTCATCATAAGTAAAATGATCACAATTGATAACACAAAAAACGGATGATTTCTTTTAACACAAATATTTACCAGCAAGTGTTATTTTCCAAAAAAAATAATATATTGAAACGACGACTTAAACATCAGCTTCTGAAACTAAAGGGATAAGAAAAAATATTTTCGGTCAAATTGCATATTTGAACAATTTGGAAGGAGCATGTCTCACATCTTCTACGTTCAATTTACTTAATCATTGAATTGCACAGTCATTGTTTACTTAGTTCAATGATTTTATTATAAAATATAAGAATCTTATGTTATTATCGAGGAAATCATTTGCTTAGCATACTGTTAATAAAAACAGAAATAAAAAAACATTGAAAGGATAATGTAAATATGATTTTATCTCCGTAATGAAGTTTACTTATNGAAGGAGCATGTCTCACATCTTCTACGTTCAATTTACTTAATCATTGAATTGCACAGTCATTGTTTACTTAGTTCAATGATTTTATTATAAAATATAAGAATCTTATATAAATCTTATATCTTATAATTTGCTTAGCGTACTGTTAATAAAAACAGAAATAAAAAAACATTGAAAGGATAATGTAAATATGATTTTATCTCCGTAATGAAGTTTACTTATAATAAGTAAAAAAAAAGTAACTACTCAAAATTTCCTATCCCAAAGATACTTGCGGCTAGCAGATGAGAAAATAATTTTACGAAATGTTATCATCATAAATTCCTATGCTTCTTATTTACTTTATTAGCAATTTTCTTACCTAGCAAGTACGTATTCAGCCTAACATTTCACATCGTTTCAAAAGTTCTTAATGGCAAAACATCATTTAATTTAGTTTTTTCATGAAAGATATTTTAGACTTCTTTTTGGGGAATACACATCATCTATAAGAAAACACGACTTTTACATCTGGAACACACTTTGATTTACTAAACACTAAGGGAATTTTCAATTTGCATATATTACAAAGCACCAAAGTTTCATAGGAGACACATCCATCCTACATTCAGTATACACCAACTCAAAAAGACTTAAGTTAGTGCCCTTCAAAATTAAAATCATTATTTTATTAATTCACAGATGTAGGCAACAATAAAAAATGATTCTATCTAACAAAGTTAAGGCAGATATTTCATGCCCTGTTCAGTTTTATTCGATTGTTTTTATAAGCTCGCAAATGGTTTAAATTTGTAGTCTCTAATGTTTTGAAAATGGTAACACTAAGTAGGCGTCAAAACGAGTGTTTCATTCCCATCTGTATACCAGCCTAAATTAATGAATGATATCATTCTCCCGTTCGTTTCTATGTTGGGTGTTATAGAGGAAAATAGATCTAATTGAGATCATGAGAGCAGGGGAAACGTCGCAATCTTAACTAAAATTATTTTTCTGTAAAATTTTTCTTCGTTTAGGTGCTTTTGCAGAAAAAAGTAAATATAGAGAATTTTCATAAAAGTAATCTCAGTGGAAACTTCTGTAAATCTAGGCTCTTCCGGGAAAAGAGGATTGCAGTTGCGCTATTCACTGCCAATGGGAAGTGATCTCGAATGCCTTCAATCACTCAATCAAATTTCCTCTTTTTCAAAAACTTATAAGTGGCGTACGCTTCAAAGGTTCATTAGAAAATGGGGCAATCAAGTCGACTTTGATGGCGGTAGGTGCTGTCAAGACTGTTTTCTCTTCTTTCTTTTGCACAGCAGATTTTAATTCTATCTTGTTTTGCCAAAGACAATATTTATTTAATTTTTAAGATTCACACAGACAGGCCACTTTAAATCTGTAATTGAACTATTTTTTGGTGGATTCTTCAATTTACCTGGATCAACCAATTTTAGCATCACGCCCCCGATATGGAGATCTCCTTTAACTCGTAGGATTTTATGCACCTGCAAGTCTGTAATGAAAATCTTCAAATTCCAAGTGTTATCTCCAATATGAATCATTCTGCAGCCTTTTAACAACTTCCAGCTCAATGGGCACAAATTTAAATGCAATTGCTATCCTCTGATTACCATAAAAGCACAACACAATATCTTCTGATTATTGCTTAGAACGCCACCACTTTTGTTAGCTCATTATTTATTGAAAAAATAATTAATTCAAGTAATTATCGAATTCACTTCTTTAGAAACAAACAAATTAAATAATAGTTCACTGAAAAACCAAAAAATAACAAAAAAGCAAAAATAAAAACAATGCAGAACTTCTACACTTCACTCACAATAGAAAATGACTAAAAAAAACTACCAGAATGGAATGAGTAAACAGCGAAATCCGAGAAATACGAGAAATCCGAAGGAGTGTTTCAATTCCAGTTAAGATGAGGTAGTAAATTTGTGGCAGGTGTGGACTAACTTTTTTCAGAATTTTTCGGTAGCTCCAGAAAACTCAATGTGTAAATTGTTTGTTTTTAATGTCTGCAAAATTAATTATTTAATTTCTAAAAAACAAGGAAAGAGGCTTCTTCTTGTTTTCACTGGCACTGGTAGGAACATAAAAATAGAAAAGTTTAAGTTTGAACCGTCAAAATTCACAGGCGCACACCAATTTTATTGGTTTGAAAACGCTATGTCTCGTACTAAGGAATGTCAAAATACTGTCAAAGACGTGTCAAGAACTCGAATCTTTACATTTTTTAAATTTTATTTTTTATTTTCCCTCAAACTACTGTGCAAGCAAAAATTATTAATAAAAAATACTAAAGAAATTTTAGTAAAAGGATTAAAAAAAAAACAAGAGAGCAAGTTAAATTAATGTGGAACGTTTTTGAAAATCTTGCTAAAGTTGTCTATTTACTAAAATAAACTACTTCAGAAAATAAATTACTTCGGATTTTAACTAAAATAAACCAAATTAAAAGTTAGTTTTCTACCTTTTATCACATTCATCTTGACGACAAAAGTATAATCCATTTTTATTTTGGTGCATTCGTTGTCTACTGCTGGTAAGGGTGTTGTGTGTGCTTTTTTTTTTAGTTAATGTTCTCATGGAGGTTTGAATCAACTTTTTTCCATTTCAGAATATTAATCCAGAATTCAGTTGACGTCCGTATTTTCATCTTTACAACAGAGTATAGCACCAGCAAACCAATTTGTTTAGATCTAGATATAAATGCTGAATTAGTTTCAAAGCAACCTTTTAGTTTACAAGTTTCTTTGTGTCTTGCGGATAGTTCTTAAATAGTTACTGATTTCAGAATCTTGTCTCTGCCTAAATCAGTTTTTTTTACTTACTTAAATATTTAACATTTAAATATTTAAAAACGATAATTTTAAATTTATTTTATTATAAATCAAGAAATAAATTTCAAGGTAAATAAAATAATCTAATCAATTTTTATATAAGGTATTTTTAAAACAAATTTTCTAGTTTAGTTTTAGTTTTAAACAATTGTTTTCCATGGTCTCAGAATTTTCTTTATTTTTTGCTGTCCAGAGATTCGTAGATATCAAGCTCAATAATATTTTTATAGAGCCCTGCAGAGTCAGTTTCTAAGAAAACAGGAATTGCTGAATATAATGATGTGAACTTAAAAATTTAAATCGAAATAGCCACTTTTGTTTATCTACAAATTTGAATCTAATTTTTCCGGGAACGAAACTTGATGGTGTGATTTTTAATTTAAGTATGTTTCGTAAAANAAAAATTTTTATAAAAAATTCCTTCTCAGCTGTAACTTTCGGATAAAAATATTTGCAGTCACATTAGAAAATTGAACGTCTTATGAAACACAATAGACTTGGAGTAAAAATAAAATTATAATCACTTTTCTTTAACCATTTTGAAATAACTTTCCATAAATATGTGAGAAATACTGTGAATAAAATCCTCACCTTAAATTTCGGAAGGAATTACACACAACGTGATGTCTCGAAAATGGAATTATCCGAGTAGCCAGAAAGTGTTTCACCTGTACTTACGTGTATTTGAGAATTTTTGACTATTTCCAGAATTAGGAAGATCTTTGATAGGAGGCATTAGTCTGTAAAGAAGTTTTTTGTAAAAAAACCTGTACTTTGTAGAAAATGGATCGCACAATTTTCATTTACATTTTTCTAATTACAATTTCAGAATGATTTTGCTGTTTTGCACAATGAAATGAAATTTTCTGGAAGTGGCCTCTATTAACTTTTATTAGCTTTATTGGTTATTCTTAATATTTATAATATTTAACAAAACTATTTTTCAATTTTTGGTCAATTTAAAAAGCTCTCTAATCAAATATACTCTTAGGTGTCTTTATGTGGTAGGTTCGTTCTGCAGAAAACACATAAAGCTACTTAATTTGCCTTGAAAAATGAAGGAAATGTTCCNCTCTTTATGTGGTAGGTTCGTTCTGCAGAAAAGACATAAAGCTACGTAATTTGCCTTGAAAAATGAAGGAAATGTTCCGTCATTTTCTAAAAGCAATTGAAGCACATTGCAATGAGTTAAAATTAACCTAGCATAGCATAATTAGTTAGTAGAAATTAAAAAAAAAAATAGCTATTCTTAACAAATCCCTTCGAAGACCTGAAAGAAATTCATATAAAACTTAATGTAACCTTGTTTTAAAAATGCAAACTAGTTCCCAACCATTTTCATCATTAGAAGAAATTGTTTCGAAATTAGATCTGTTGGCTATTAGTTTTATAATTCTTGTAGTTTTAGCTAGCAATCTATAGCCGCACTTTNCAGTTAGTAGAAATTAAAAAAAAAATAGCTATTCTTAACAAATCCCTTCGAAGACCTGAAAGAAATTCATATAAAACTTAATGTAACCTTGTTTTAAAAATGCAAACTAGTTCCCAACCATTTTCATCATTAGAAGAAATCGTTTCGAAATTAGATCTGTTGGCTATTAGTTTTATAATTCTTGTAGTTTTAGCTAGCAATCTATAGCCGCACTTTCCAAAATTATCAAAATGTGCAATGTCTTAGTTGCATTAAATAAAATTATAGAATGTAATAACAACGAAAACTTTCTCCTAATTTAAGAACTGTTAAAATATTCAGTAAAGTTATAGTTAGAAAGGAAAAATATTCTATTAAATTTTAATCCAAAACTTTTTGAATAATTTTGGTAAAATAACTGCAAGCTAAAAGATTCCATTACTTTTTTATGCAAGAATCTGTGAATAATAACTAAACTTTACTTAAAATTTATTGATGAAAAGATTTTAATATACGAGTAAATATGTAAATTGCTAAGAATTATGATAGGAAGTAGAAAATATTTGAACTTATTTGTTTGTGAAAATGAACATAAATTCGGGATTTGAGTGTATTGACTTTCGTCTGATCTAGTCAATGGTTTCCCAAATTTTTTTATAGCACTAAGAATTTGCTTAACTTAACTTAATTGTGATTCAAAGCTTTCCGACTGAGCGTAGAACATGAAATTTCTACAAATTCTGAAAATATTTTGTACTTTTTACAATTATTTTAGGAGTATGTTAAAAATAAAGATTCTTTAATTTTTTCTCTCAGCCTAACATCCCGTTGCACGTCCTTCGACAGTTACTGCCAAGTCATTTTAACTCGACCAAGATTTAACCAACTCTAACAGGCCCATTTATGAAAAATTCTTCTATGATAGTAGTAGGCTCCCAGAATCTCGAGTCTCTTCGTGACTTCGTGATATTGGCAGCATGGCCACTAAGCATTATCAGTTCTCCCGTAACAATACCGCTATAATAGCCAAGACTGGTGTTGTTTAACTTAAGTATCTTTTCAGTTCAATCTTTGTTTCGATCCCACTAAAATGTCTTTGTATGCTTAGCACATAGGTAAGCTTTATGTTCAGTCGCGATAGCATTTTCTGAAACGAGAAAAGATCGTCCAGGTCGATATATCACCTGAGATATCAATCTTAAAATTGGGAACACTGAGGTCCCACTAAGTGACTCAATGAAGTATCTGGAAGTGTATTTTACTCCAAAAATGAACTTCATTAGGTAAAGTACTTATTCGTACACGCATTCCTGCGCATTTCCCATTTGGTCTTGCATTTCTTCAACACAAATGGAAAAGCTTCGCGTAATAGAGAGAAAAATACTCCGTCGCTGTATAAACTACAAACGGAAACCCAATGGACACCATTATTCAAATTTATATTTATATGATAAATCCAATACACCGCGTCTCGATGATCACCTAGTTTCAGTAGCACATAGATACCTTGATCGCGTTAAAAATTCCGCGAACAAACTCGTTAAATGTTCTTTCAATATAGACCCAGAACTACTGAACGCGGTTAGAATTAAACCCGCGCAATATTTAAATGAA
>JXPE01008858.1:0-10802 GCA_001015215.1 Holcocephala fusca
AAATCAGTGTCCTTTCAAAACATTACTTTTGGGATACATCTACTAAGGTACGTAAATAAAATAGGGAAAATTTTCTCAATGTTTACTATGTTACTAGAACTTTTATGAAATATTTAATAATGCGAATTTTTCTTCTTTTTTTTTGGCATAACACCTTACTAAACGCTTTAAATTTCTGCCAGATGTGCAACTAATGTTTTCCTTTTAATTTTACTAAATTATTTCCATTAACAATTTTTTCCAAAAAATATTTTAATTCTTCAATAGTTAATTGAAATTCATCATCACAAAAATTAACTAATTTTATTAAAATTT
This sequence comes from Holcocephala fusca, assembly GCA_001015215.1. Lineage (NCBI taxonomy): Eukaryota > Metazoa > Arthropoda > Insecta > Diptera > Asilidae > Holcocephala > Holcocephala fusca. The sequence goes on from JXPE01008858.1 coordinate 316, forward strand.
TAATAATTTTATTCAAATTTCAGGGACTGAATAAATTTCATTTAACTTTGAATTGAATTTTATTTTGAATTTTAATTAAACTTTAATTAAATGTAAAATTTGGTCATCTATAAATTATTTATTATATTTTCATCATAATAATTTGTTTATGATTTTAACATGTGATTTTATTATAATTTCTGTTTGTTCTTGTGAAATATATGGGCATTAATTTCATATTTCCTTGTTGCAAATGTTAATACTTATCCTAAATATAAGTTGAATACATTGAAGCAATTAATACCTTCTAGTCATTTAGCACCCTTTGTTACCTGTAATTAATTTATCATGGGGGTTGTGTATAAACCCTTGTCACATATCAAAAAAAAAATGAAAGCCAAACCATCTATCCCTTATCTTACTTTCTAAGTGTAATTTCTCACACAAATTTCAAACTGTTTGGTTCAATTCGCCTATTTCATATATAGGGGAATCTTATATTTCACTACATAAATAGTAAAATTTAGGTCATTCATAGAATAACTAAATTATTAAAAGATTTTCAGCCTTTCTCTTGTAAGTTTATGTCTTGAAATTGGAAATAAAATAATAACTACATGTGCAGGAAAAAAACATTTAGACATCTATCAAAGATTCAAGTTTAAAAGAGTTTTATATGAAAAATTAATTCATTTAGAATTAAATAAGACAAAAAATAGGAAAGAAAAGCTTCTTTAAATATTTAAATCATACACGAAGAATTTAATAGAAAATAATAGAACAAGAACACTTTTTTTATAATAACATTGCTAAAAATATAAAATAAGATGAGAAACTAAAAAACATATGTCCAGATTTTTTCAATTCAAAAATCAATAGATTTTCTTGATAGAACTATCCTAAATTTTATATTCAAGCAATTTTATCTCAATAAAGAATCCTATAATAGTTTTGTAAAATAACTTCCTTATATCTGTAAAATCCTAATTCAAATAAGAGCCTAAAACTCAAAATATAATAGAAAGGGATCGAACATAGACCTAATCATTCAATTTATAAGGGAAATAGCTAATTTATCAGACCTTTTTATATTTTCAACTTTCTAATCCACTTAATTATAATTACATAGATCTCTTTTTCACTTTTTTAATCCTGCAGGATTACTTCAAACCTATTATAAAAATATGACTATAATACTTAAAAACGAGGTCAAAAATGAAAACGTTCTAATATTATTTACGTAATAAAAAATATTCTAACTAACACACCATCACTCTCAAATGGAATAGTAATCCTGAATTTCAGTATAACAAAATATGATCTTTATATCTAATAGAAACTACAGGAGTCAGAGAACTGTTAGTCTCAACAAAATTCTAGATTTTTATGCAAAAAAAAAAATATGGTTGGGTCAGGATAACGCAATACATTTAAGATATTCTTCAACAAAATCAGATAGTTTTAGACTAAGAATGAAAAATCTTGAATATTAGCCATTGTCGAACTAAAGCCTAGCCTAAAATAATCAACTAATTCTTCCGGAAAATATTTCTACAAAGACCATAAATATACGTTTATAAAAATTTTAGTTGTTCTCAACAAGAAACCCATATTTCACTCCGCACCTATTCATATATTCAGTCCTTTCTTTATCAAAAACCTTTTTAAAAAACCCTATACTCGTACCTAATACAAAAATAAGGACAATCTATAATTTAGTAAGTTTTGTGCGCCTCTTTTGTATGCGTCATTTATTCCAGAAAAAAAAATTAATCCTTTTCGTTTTAATTTTCTAAACTACATGACATTGGTCATTTTTAATGAATTTTTTAAGTAATAGGACGAAAAAATCAAATAGTATAATGGAAAATTCAAAAGACTGATTTACAACATATTTAGTAGTTTTATTTTTAAAAGTGAAAAATGGTACAACTACGGTTGCGTAAATTAATCTAGTTCATGAATTCGATATTGTTAGGGTAAAGACGGCTCAAAACTGGTTTAGAAAATTTAAAGATAAGTACTTTTCAGTGGAGAACCCACCCACCTTCGTTGAATTTGATAAGAAATCCTTGATTGAAACATAGTTAAGTTTGAAAATGGATATGATAACTGCTAGGCTGGGCTCTTCACATTAAACCATTCATCGTCATTTAATGCATATTGAAAATATATCAAAGCTTAGGAAATGGGCACTACATAATCTTTCAATATCTTCAAGGGTTTGCATGGTTTGCTGGCCCAACTTTGATATGCACATCCATAAAACGTATATTTAGGCTACCACATCTCATTAGTAACGAATAAAAGGCACCGCTACACATATTTTCAAGGAAGAAACTCCCCTCGCAAGCCAGAGAGAGTAGATATTGCACTTTTAGGCATCCACCGATAAGGAAAGTACCTGATCAATTGATCAGTGCTTATAAAATAAGTACATGCGGCCCTTACTTGTTAAGTAACCTTATGAACGATGAATTAACACATAGTAGCAAATACTCCTATTACATACTACATAACTGATAAGATAGTTGCACAAATAAAATGAAAGTACATGCACTTTAGGATTATAGGGAAGCATTAGTCAAACTAGGTGTTCATGAAATGAGAGTGACTTGTCATGTTCACCATAAGAGACTAAAAGGTAAGCACAAACACCTACCCGATCAAGAGCAATCCATAAAGTACAAAAGAAATAGGCCTTTAAGCCTACGAGCCGTGACTCGTTGATGCGGAAACTAAGCCATAACAGTGTGCCTATGGCGGCCTAAATACTCTGGGCTACCAGTGGAAATAACCGGGGATCTAGGGGAATATGTGGTCCAATCATACTTGTATGATACCTATCATTGAAGTTGGACTCCCAGGTGTTGTGAAGTTAGCTAAAAAAGAGCTGGCTATCAGTTTCTACCATCTTCGGATGGCTTTGGTGCAGTGCGAAAGCGATAGACCAAAGTAAAATAGAACCTATTAATCCATCATCAATCTCTTCAACATAAGCTTAATATTGGTTCCGACTGTTCGGTATGTGGTATTTATGATATGTTCGGTCTTATCCATTTTAACTATCTAAATGTCAATAAAATTATCACATAGGATGTGTATTGTTAGCAATTGATCAAATTAAAGAAATAATTGATAAAAAAAAAAACAATAAAATTGATAAAAAGGAGAAAAATTTGGTTCCAGCATAACAACATTTCATCTTGTATGGCAAAAGTCACTCTGGAAAAACTAAAAGAGTTTGATTTAGAAATATTGGCTTCTTATCCAACATATTTTTCAGATATTATTGGAAGTGACTACCACTTATTTAGAAGCCTGAAGCCTTTTCTTACGAGAAGCAAATATTCCAGTAGAGATGATGTTGACAAGGACTTTGTAACATTTTTCACATATTATTTCCGAAGGAGTTAAAAATTTACCAAAACATTGATGATAAATTATAAAAATGAGAGAAAATCAAATTTATTAGTATTTTACGATGTATTTCGAGATAAATATATTTTGGAACCAAAATATCTTTAGCTTCAGAAAAACATTTTTCTTAGAATGGATTATGGATTATGAATTAGCTTCATCATTATATACATATATGTATCTATTAATAACACATCGTTCAATAAGTCTCGGGACTAACTCTCTCTAGGTTAGTCCCGGGACTTATTGAACGATGTGTTAGCTATGTCATTTAGAAGGACATGCAGTCCCTATGGTTTATGTTGTCAAGGATGACCCTTAATACGCATATATTTTGAAAATAACAAAAACTTAATCAACAATTTTAGAAAATAAAAAACAACAAATATTTAATATTTATTTAAAAGGCACCTATAAAACACGTAAAAGCACCTAAATTAAAACTAACATATATGTATATACAAGTCTGTTAAAAAAGAATTGTAAAAATTCTAAAAATTACTAGAAGAATTATAAAAATTATAAAACTTTAAATTGTGAAAAGAGTATAGGTGACAGATGATAACTTTGCGGAATTCCCTTACAGATCATCGCCAAAACAACATTATGTTATGTATGAGACGTATATAGAAATTATCCAAACTTTGAATATATTCTTTTATGTACCGAGACTGTTGAGAAAAATAAACTTTTAACGATTTCTTGTAATCCATTGAGGTATACTTTTTTTTCGTAGATCGACCTGAGAAACACACTTTTTTTGAGTGTTCTGTTGTTATAACAAAAAATTCTATATATGTAAATCGGGAACTACTCTTTTTTTTTATATATCCCTAAATTTTTACACTTATAAATGTTGATCTATTGAAAACATATACAAAAATTCTGCTTCCAAATTTATTTGTTGATTTTCAAAAAAAAAAAATATGCGTGACGGTTATACCCGTCAATAGCAACCACCGTTGTCATTTACATCAATGGGTTAAATGATCTTTTGAACTTTCTTTCAAAATTTANTGTAAATCGGGAACTACTCTTTTTTTTTATATATCCCTAATTTTTTACACTTATAAATGTTGATCTATTGAAAACATATACAAAAATTCTGCTTCCAAATTTATTTGTTGATTTTCAAAAAAAAAAAATATGCGTGACGGTTATACCCGTCAATAGCAACCACCGTTGTCATTTACATCAATGGGTTAAATGATCTTTTGAACTTTCTTTCAAAATTTATCATTGAAAGTGTTGCAAAAGCGTAAATTTTGTTGTAATAAATTTTTATTTATAACCAAAAGAATGGTATCTTTAAACGATTTAAAAATAGTCGAATACTATGAAAATTCATTCTGACAGAAACGACTAAAGCACACAAATATGTGGAAAACTTTAAAAAACAAAACAAAACTACGAATTCCATAATGCTATTGAAGCAATATCGTCAATACCAACAATATATAATATTGATGCGATCTATTGTATATATAGAAAAAAATTATTCCGAACATTTTAACTCTAAATTTCAAAAACAAAATCACGAAGGACTAAATTTATAGAATTATTAAGTTAAAATCAACCAAGTCAATTTGTAATACTATAAAATGTTGATTTCGTTTCTGCTGTGATTTTATCAAATATCAAAATCCTCTAAAAAGCAAAATATTTGAAAATTTGCAAAATTAATTTTAAAAATAAGCCCTTAGAATAAAATTATCATTGGATAGAGCTTTAATCTGTTAATACATCCTTTTAATTCGCTACTCCTCATTTATCCCAAAAAATATCTTTCTAATTAATTACTAAATTATTTTGATAAGTACAAGATTTACTTAAAAGGGAAAAGTTTAAGAATTATATACAAGTTCTTGTTCAAGCAGATATAAGTATCCCTTGAGTTACACACCATTTGCGATGTTCTTTCAAGTTACATGGTTCTATAATAAATTTTATTAAAAAGAACAAAATAATGAGGATGTTCACATACCCGTACTCGCTAGATACATGCAGAAAAATCCTTTTGTGTTCTGCTGTCAAAGAGTGGATTAAATTAAAATCCACTAATCAGAGAATAACCTTAACATTATCTTATTAATTACGCTAAGTTTCCATATCAAAAGTGATGTATACTAACACAATTTCTCTAAACAGACAGACGTATACTAGTAGTTCACCTCCAATTTTTATAATATTGAAAGTTTTTTCAAATTGAAAGTTCTAATACCAAAAATTGATACTTGGTTTTTTAAATTCTGATTTTTTAAAATCTCATTTAAATCAGTTGAATGTTTTGATTCATTTTGGTTATGTGATACTAAATTTTTTTAAATTATACCAAATCAAGAGACTCCAATATACCAAAAGAAAATAATATGTGGGTTGTTTAAGCGAGAAACTGAAGTAGAATATCTGGATATAAAGTAATGCCAACTAAAAGCTTTTCTAGCCTTATCCTTTTTTTTTTTTAAGATTACAACCGAATAAATTTATTGTTCAAAAAAATATGATATCATCGTCCTTGTATAAAAAAACAATTTTCAACTATAACTCTGAATTTTTTTAAAAGACAATTTCACTACCACAATATGAAAAAATTCTAAAAATGCAATCTCGAGCTATCACTACCAGTTTTTTAGATGCGAATTTAACTACTCCAATATGATTCTATGAATTCTAAACGTATTGAACTATTTATAAGATGTGATAACTAAACGAAAGCCAACATTAAAAGGAAATATCAACTAAATTTGAACAGAAAATGTAGAACTTTGAACATTCGTAATTTCCTTTAGTAAAAACATAAAAGTTCGAGCTAGTAAAAAGAGTTTTCTATATTTAAAAAAATCACTAATTATCTCCTGTTTTAGCTCGATAATTTCATTTATGTTAAAATCTTTTGTAGGATAGATAAATGAAATAAAATTTGACTTTTATCGTAGTATATAACCTGGAAGTTCCTTCAGTTCAAAATTAGATGCAAAATAAATCACATTAAATGTGGTTTTAAGTTGCATACAAACAGTGATTTTAAAGCTTTGCAAAAATTTTCATACAACGCAATAGAAAAACAACTCCCGAGGTATAATTCATTTGAATCTGTTCGCTACTATTTAGATAAATTTTCTAGGCAACCTGCTATGATATGAATTTATCTAGAGATACATTTACTACCTATGCAAAATGTCTTTTACAAAAAAGTATCTTTTTTCAATTATTTTAATTATCGCTAATTGAATAGATGTGAAAAAATTTTATCGCTTTTTATTTAATTCTCAATTTTCAAGTTCATTTCAATTATTGAAAGTATTTTATAATTCTATTGCTTCAGAGATCTTCAGATTATTATAAAATCCCCAAGATAATCTTTTTGTATAAAAATTACATAAGAGGAGGATTCAAATAAAAACACTTTGAATAATCGAGAATAGCAAGTATAGTATGATTTCAATACGCATCGGATCATATCTTTTACAAATCAATAATCTGAAAATATCTACGTAAACAGATATATAAGCCATTTGCAGCTAAATCTTTAATCTCTGTCGAATTTAGAGAAGAAAAATATGAATCTATATTTTAACTTTGTACGCGTACATTTTATTTACATAAAATAAAAATTGCGTGACGATATAATTTCATGAATAGCTTAAAAGGTGCAAACATGCAAATGATACCATAATTCTCTTCCACAATGCAATTCATTTTATAATTTTTACCCATATCAAAATATACTAAAATACGCCTATAAAATATTTTACACCCCAAAATATATCTTCTATGCATGCATCACCCAGTTCTAAGCCCCACAATTGAGCTGATAACAATGAGCGGCTAGTAGGAAGCAATTAAAATCTTCCTATTCGTCAGCTAATTCACAAAGTGTTTACAAATTGAAATTCAACAGGTTATCAGCTGGGGCTTAAGCTGTTGAACAGAATTCTATAGGGTGGTTAATATCAAGAATTTACCCATAGACGGATTATAGACGTGTCGATTTATCCACCACTTAAGTACCAGTAGAATATTTTTCTAAAACGAAACAAAACTATATGGAGGTCTAGAAAAAATGACTATATTGGCTAGCACACATACTAAAAGTACGTATCCAATTTAATGACCCATTATCAGAAAAAAGAACCAAATAAATAAACAAACACGCAGTGATACAAAGCTTCAATTGCAATTGCCAGTGGTATCGTATATGGGGCCACTAATTCACTAATTTTTATCAATTTAAAAAGTTACTTTTTTTTATGTTAACCCCGTCTTCCCCCTATCCTCAAATATAATTAAATGATATTAAAAAAAAAAAAAAACTTAAAAACATTAAATTAAATCCTCATCATTAAATTTATTATAAGCAAAACTTTTAGACTTTCTAATTCCAGCTTACTCTCCCTGCCTGCCTAATTTGTAACTTTAAAAGTTAATCCATTTCCTGACTTAGAAGTGATCTTCCTTTTAAGATTAGAAAGATGCACCGGAAGTACGTGCATTGATTTTCTTATCAGTATGAAGATTTGTAAAATATTTTAAACACTTACACTTCTCGTAAAAAATCGATTTTTCTGCTCTTGAAATTTCTTTAATTTTATTTTTTTTTTTTTTCGTGAAACGGATCTGAAATAACACGGTCCCTAAGTGAACGCAATTGAGAAAATAATGGAAAATATTAAACCCTTTCAAGTATGTCACTTACACAGCACTCTTAAACACACTGAAAATATAATATAATTTTTTTTTTATGCTATTTAATTTTTTATTTAATTTTTCTATTTAATTTTTTCCTTGTAAGGGCACCGCGATTAAATGCAAAAAGATTTACAATAGGTCTTTGAGCTTACCGTGCTATCACGACCACGACTCTAACTAAACTAGAGATGAAAAAGAACCTGTTCTCACTGGTGATTCTCAAATGGGCCTGGGGAACAACATTTAACTATATAAAGTGTAAAAGTGTAGTACTCGCACATAAATTCCAGCTAGAATATCTAGTCAATGTTAGACTGGTGAACAATGCCAGTGGACTGAAAAACCTCCTCAAAAGCTTCAAAGTTAAAAACAAGAAGTTATTTTTTTTTCTTTTATTTTGTTCTCAACACTGTTCTAGAGCTCATCCTGACCCGTGAAACTTACTACTTTAAGTTAAAATAGCAATAAACACATATACAACGGAAAAATCACCACATACTATATTTAAAAAAAAAAACAACAACAACAACAAAAGCTTGAAGGGTAGATTTTCCATAATAAAACTTCTATCTATGCGAAGGTAAAACATCTCACAGATGGGGCCTATACATTTGTGTCCTCGAAAAATTTTGAAAGCTTTTTCGTATTTTTATGCTTATCCTAAATTATGTAATATCATGAAAAGCTAAACGAATATAAGCCCATTATTCCCCAATTCCGAATATCCTCGAAATAATGATTTTTTCGCTTCTTGCTTTTAGGAATATAAGCTTTCCGAATATCCTTGTTGAAATTTAGTATAAGTAAAACTCTTCCATCAGGTGGTTACATATGAAATTTCTAATTTCTTGGAATCAATTAAAAAAGACATATTGCAATTAACAAACAATTTGACTTTTCCTTAATTATTTAGAACCCAATAATTTTCTAAAGAAGATATTCCATTTTTTTAAAAATTCTTATCATTATCCTTTAGAAATTCATTAAATGCCAAAATTCCAGCATCACGATTTTGAAACCGTGTATTTCATAGGAGATTCTCTAAATTTCTGAAACAATGCTAATCAGGGAATAACTTAAGGGTAAAGGTATGTTATTAATAAATTATGGTGATTAAGTTAGATGAGACAATACTTTATAACCAAGCTCAGACATTTTGAGAATAGCTATTTATGAAACCATACCTATTTACCCCTAAGGGTTGCTTTCGACGCAATTTATCTATACAAGCATTTACTAAGCAAAAAAAACATTATTGGGTTAAAGGGAAGGTTCTGTCGTATTTTATCGTATGATATTTTGAGATCCATGTTGGAAAATAATTCTAATTTAACAAGTCGAGAAATTCAAGAAGACTTTGGCATTCATCATACAACTTTTGGAGATCACATAAAATCTCTTCGATTTGTGTTAATGTAAAGTATTTGGGTTTCACATTAATGAACGGAAAAGAATTTGTCTGATCGTCTAAGTACGTGTTCATCACATTTGATTAGACACAATATGGAGCCGTTTTTTGGACAAGCTGATTACTGAAGATGAAAAGTGGATTCTTTACAAGAATATTAAGAGAAAAAAATCTTACTGCAAACCAGGAACATCATCAACAACAGTTCCAAAACCACGTATCCATCAACGAAAAGTACTGCTTTATTTGTGATTGGATAGGAAATGTCCAGTGTACTAAGAGTTGCTGAAATAGGGAAAAACAATCAATACGGATCTATACAACAATCATCTGGATAAATTGAATGGAGCTATTAAAGAAAAAAGTTCACACAGTTCACACGTCTATGAAACATTTAAAGCATTTCCTTGCAATACTTTTCGCTTCTGCTATTCTCATCATTGCACGGACTGGCTAGGCTGTTACTGGCTTTATTGATGATATGCCTAAAGTAAGACATCAATTGGTGTTTTTGTCATCGCATAACTCTTGTTGTTAATTTTTCGAAGAACTTTTATCCTTTTAGATTTTTCCCTAATTCTAAGTTACTAAAATTAATAAAATTTACGACGCAATTGAACTGAAACGCTTTTCCTACTCCCCGTCCTTTTTTTTGCAAATATTATCTTCAGGAAATGATTCTAATAAAAGCAATTCCTGTGAATATTCTTTTTACAATTACATCGCGATATTCTTTTATGTATTTTTTCTAATTACAAAAACCTTTTCGCTCCTAGCAAAACATTTATCTTGGAAAAATTACTTTAAAATTACTTTACTTTATAGCGATATTTCGTGAAATTTTAAAATCTTTTCATGTTTAGTGTTCAGGTGAGATCAGTGTAGCTTGAATCTTCAAACAACGAAGTTACGTCACTGTAGTTTAAAATGGATAAAGAAAATACTTCATTAGTGGTAAATGCTACATGTAAGCAAGAAATTAAAATTTCTC
>JXPE01008932.1:5214-16182 GCA_001015215.1 Holcocephala fusca
TTTCAGGAAGAGCAGGAGCAAAGAGCTTATTTTTCTGTGCATTTCTCGAGTAGCTGACTGACTTTGACATTTCGATGAAATGGAAAATGTGACTAAAGTTGTGTGGCGTTGTTTTAAGAAATTTAATTTTATATTTTTCAAATCGTTTCGAGTTCAATTAGAATTTTTTATCTATGCAATTCGTTTTTGATATGTTAATGATTTTGTAAAAGCTAAAATATTAGAAAAATGGTGTAATCCGGTAATTTTGTGTTGTGTATTTTTCCTTCTATCTTTTCTTTAAATGAAAACAAGGAAGTAGTTAATTTTCCAGTTCTCGCGTCGGTCGTCCGAAATTTTAGACAACAGTTTTGCTTTTTGAAATAAAAACAAAACCACTAATAATTTTTTCATACTTTTAAAGAAAATGTTTGTAATTATATTTTCCAGCTCAGTTTTTGAAGATATTCAGGTAAGTGGAAGAATATTTAAATATTAATTTTCCATTTTAATTTGAAAAAAAAATCTACCTAGGATTTTGAAATCTTATGTAAAAAAATAAAAATTACAAATTTTTTATTAAATAATGCCAAATATTTTAATGCAACTTGTAAAGTTCTAGAAACCTAAAGAATATCTTTTTACAAATATTTTAATTTTTGTTTCAAAAGTCGACTTATGAATGGAACTGAAAATCAGTGTTTCAATTTTTAAACGAAAACATTTTCAACTTTAAAACTATTACTAAGATTTGTGGTTGTAATTAAAGCGACTAAAAATTATGTTAATAAAGATTCATTTTTTCGTGCTATTTTTACGAAAGCAAAAGAAAGTTTCTTAAATTGAATTTGAAATTGAAGGTTTTTTTCAATTAGAAAGTCATAGATTCATGTTATAGTTTTTTCTTTTTTTATTGTTTATTTGCATCCTTAAAATAAAGAGAACTTTTTTATTTTGAAGAGTTTAAATTTTATCTTTTTTAAGTACAGATTTGTAATGCTTAGTTAAGTTTTGATTTTTGCAAGGTACGTTTTATAAAAAAGCCAATTTTATTAAGCTATTAATCAGCAGTAGTGTCCAATTAAAATATTGTACAATTTTTTTAGCATACTGATAGAGTACTTGAGGAATAGAATTTTTACTGGGATCAAAGAATTTTATTACAAAATTTGCACCTACTTGATTTTGGTTAATTATTTGGAAATTAATTGAATTTATTATCCCAAGCATTTCCAATGTTCAAATGAAATTATCAAAAGAAAACAGTAAGTATTTAAGTTAAATGTGTCCATCTACCCGTATAAGATATATGCTTTGGTAATAAGAACTTTGAGCTGCAATTGAATTTTCCTTAACATTCTTACAATTACTTGAACTCGTAAAGCAGCAAAGCTTTGATTAATTAAATTAAATCCCATGCTGATGAATTTCTTCTAAATTCATTGAAGGTTTCTTGACTTTGGAATGGATAAATTATAGAAAATAAAGCCTGGAGACGATATATTTGATTTAATAAGAGGTTGTAAAAGTTAATAAGAGTTAATGTTAGAAATGCTGGAATTTTACAGGATTATGTATTTTGGAACAAGTATAACAGGATGATAGTCTTTAACAATACTCTCTTCTATTCTACTCATCTTATTACAAATATTCTAAAATTAAAGAAACTATTCTTCAGGGGCTTCGAAAGTATTAAAGAAATTTTTAAATTATTTCTGCTGATATTCCTAATAAGTCATTATTATTTTAAGATTTTAGGTAAGAAAAATCGAAATGTACGTGTAATTACTTAAAAATTCAACAAAATTGAGAAAAACAATGAGGAACATATGCCTATAATTCTATTATTCTACATAGATATTAAAAAGATACTTAACTTGTGATGATATGGGTTTTAACTAATTTATTTTAGTAATAATTTTATGATTAAAAAAATATCAATTCGGACATATTCTTTCATAATTTTATTCTAGAAAAAATATCATAAATATTCCACGAATTTCACGAATACTAAAAACTTCATGAAACAACAATTGAAACGATAAACAATGTTAAGGTTAATGGATCTGAAAGAACTATCTCAATTTCAACTAAAAAGATAAGAAAAGTAATCATTACCAGTTACTGTAATCGACACCTCACTGTACTAGAAATATCAGCTAAATTGAATTCCCCATGAGATAAGCCAGTCAGAGTTAATTTTTGTTGGAATAAGTAGAGCTTTATATAAGAGAAGCTGTAAAAGAATGATTTTAAAGTGCATGGAATGCATTGAGCCAAGCAATATCGAGAATAAAAACATGAAGAAGATAGAAAAATGAAAATTCTCTAGAGTTGCAAAGTCTTGTGGTCAAATTCTGAAATCTTTATTCAAAAGTAAGCAATGAAGCTAGCATAATACCATACCATCCGACCAGGATTTGATGCATTCGATAAAAAATAATGCAGGTGGTGTTATGATATTATGTGGCTGTTTTGATAAAAATAGAATTGAGTTGTTCAAAGAATCTGCAGAATAATTAGAAATAAAATTATCAAGAAATTCTAAACATTATCTGCTAAAAGTTAACTTCTAAGACAAAAAATTACCAGATGTACTTTTTTAGCCTGCAAAAGCCAAGTAAAGGTTTAGGAGAAGTTAAATTAAATTTTATGACTGAAGTCTCCCAATTGTAATTTAATTGATAGACTAATTGTGAGATGAGTTGAACATTTAGTGCATCTGATTTGTGATTTTTGATTATTTTATAAGGAAAAATGCATGAGGTGAGTTTTAATTAAAATTGAAAAGCAGAAGGTTAAAAGTCTGTGTAATGTGGTCACTAAAAGTTAGGTGGATTGAAAATTAATAGGATGAAATGAATCATAAAGATGCTAAATTTATTAGATGATCAATTAACAGATGAGTTGGAAATAATGAAAAAATTTCGATAACCACTGTATTGTAGTAACTCACTCCAATGACTAAATACAGAAATTCAATTCATCTGCAGATAAAAAAACCAATTCAAGCTATTGTTGAAATTAAGTAAAGTTTTCATATCGAGAGTATAGGAGAGTTTAAAAATTTACACATCTATTTTCTGATTAACTTTTTAGTATTATTCACATTTTTCTTATGCAAGCTAGACCTCCCATAAAAACAGATTTTTTACTATCGTTGTAAGATTGCTTTTATAGTATACTGGACTGGGTTAAGATTCTTTAATGATTTAATTTCATCTAACAAACTCATCGAAGGATTGTCATATAAAATCAAATAGAATTTCAATTATGTTAGCATTATTACAAAATTAGTTACACCCACATTTACTGTTCTTATGACGTGCTATTATTGCTAACATTTTTGAGATACAATCTTTGAGTACACCTCCTTCTTAGCTACATGATATTCGCTTAATTGATTTTAATCGAAAAAAAAATAGAGCAAAAACCAACAGAGATTATCTCATAGATTCCAGTAAAAACACCTGAACTCTATGAAAATATTTTTATCAATTTTTGTTCTTTTTCTTTTATTTTACAAAAATCAGTGAACATGTGGAAATTATGCACACCTCCCACAAGTCTGGAACTAACAAGTCCACACATGCGTTACATCCAGAATTAAATATGTTCTATAGAGTTGACTGGGAACAAGAATGATGCGTAGCTTAGGGAACAAGAAGGAGGCGGGATATTGATTTTGATTCGATTCTGAAGGAATATTAAATAGATCACTCATGTGTCGATATAAACAAGCACTTCATATAGTCAACATATCAAAGAAATCGTGCGTATCCGCTCAAAAACCCATCATCAAGAGTACATATTACACCTAATCCACCTGAAAAGTTAATACCTGCAAAACTTGAGTTTTCATATAAATTCAATCTATCGATAAAACCGTTAGAGTAAGATTGATTTAATTGAGTTAGAATTGATTCCTTCGATATTGCTCCAGTTTTTAGAATTTCCGCACGTTTAGACATTAACTGAAATTTTAATTAGAAAGAAGGTATCTGTCGCATCACAATCGATTTTTGATTGTAACAATCCGTTGAATCAAAAGCGGCTACCATAATGTTCTTTTGATGTGGGATGTAAACGTGACTTTACCTATTGTCTTAATGCTTAGAACATTAGAAATAGAATTCAAAAATTGATAGAGCGAAAAACCGATTCTTATTCAATCAATCTTTTAGAGATGATTGCGAATTATTTCATTCATGACCTACTCAATGAGATTATAGACAAGATTGATCTAGAAAATCCAAATTAATCAAATCCATGGAAAAAATAGGAAAAAGAGAAAAAAATACAATACATTTTCTAGCTTAATTGATAGATTTTAAAAGCTGTACAAAAGAGTTTTAAATTTTTGTTAAATGCGTGATGGAATTTTTTATTAATTTTCCTAGTTTTCCACTAATATTTTGTAAAAATTTGTATGTTCCTTNAATGGAATTTTTTATTAATTTTCCTATTTTTCTACTAATATTTTGTAAAAATTTGTATGTTCCTTTGAATATTGTAGTGGCTATTCTGTTTGCACGATGCTACTGTTAAATATTTTGGGGACCTATATTGGATCGGTTCTTTTGGGTCGTTGAAATNTTGGATCGGTTCTTTTGGGTCGTTGAAATATTTCCTTCCTCACTATATTTTTTTCTGTGATATTATTGGAGTGAGTATTTAACCGTCTAGAATATCTCTTGCATAACTTCTTTGCTACCTTTTGGACTGGACCAATGTTGATATCATATTGTACTATTTTGTTGCTCATATAGTGAGGTAGATGGATTGTAGGGCTAAAATTTTTAAATGAATTCTAAATTTCTAACCCATAGGCCCATATTGGTTCCTGCATAAATTTACAAATAACTAGCTATATCCTGCGCACATTGCTACGCTACCAACTAAAATAAATTTAAAGGAAATACATTACACAAATATTCAATTCATTTTGAGTCATTTTATTGATTTTGTTCATTTCGAAAAAATTGTGATATTAAACTTGGTAAATATGATATTTACCTTGAAAAGGTTAATACCTAATGTCATCAATTATTTGAAATTCTGGCGGTGTCAAGGTGTCCAATAGTGAAGGTACTTTAATAAAAATATCTTCATATCAATTTGGCATATCGCTGCTGTTTTTATACTTCAAGTATCTCTCCTTATTTCTTCAAACGACTGTAGAAACATTGTTTCAGCAATAAAATGAATCCGAAGTAATGCATCTAAAGACCAATTCAACCCGTAATTTGGATATTCAATTTATACCATCATACTCGTAATATTAATCGTATANATTTTATTGATTTTGTTCATTTCGAAAAAATTGTGATATTAAACTTGGTAAATATGATATTTACCTTGAAAAGGTTAATACCTAATGTCATCAATTATTTGAAATTCTGGCGGTGTCAAGGTGTCCAATAGTGAAGGTACTTTAATAAAAATATCTTCATATCAATTTGGCATATCGCTGCTGTTTTTATAGTTCAAGTATCTCTCCTTATTTCTTCAAAAGACTGTAGAAACATTGTTTCAGCAATAAAATGAATCCGAAGTAATGGACCTAAAGACCAATTCAACCCATAATTTGGAATTCAATTTATACCATCATACTCGTAATATTAATCGTATAGAATTTTTTCATTTTTGAATATTTTCTTGGACTTTTTGTTTAAAAAATGTCATCGCTAAATAATTGAATGATATGAGAGTATGGCGTTACACCTGAGAATCAACAAAGTGCGATGGATTTTCGGAAAATGCATTATCTTTTTCATATGAAATTGAAAGACGTTTCATATCCCTACATCAACTGAGGTTTCATAATCTCTTTTTTTTTATGGATGATATTGAACGATTTCATCAAAATTCGAATATTGACTTTTCGTATCAGATTCTATTTCCAAATCATTAGTGGTACAATAAGTTGCAGATTTTAAGAAAAATTCTCTTATGCATTAAACATTAAATGTCCTCTTTAAAGGAAACGAGATATGGTTTTTATTATCATTCCCTTACTGAAGTATATCAGTAATTTTCATAACCGATTGAAAAGTGCTATTTTCTTTTACTGAGTAGAATTGAAATATTGTCTTTATTAAATCTTCAAATATAGACAATTTTTATTAAACCTCTGCACTCGAAAGTAACTCTCAGTCATCATATCGAAAGTTGGGTTTTTGTAATTGTCGCCAATAATTACAATTTGGAAAAACACTTAAAAGAATATCATGCTGCAATTGTAAAAAGAATATGCAAAGGAATTACATCGATTGCAATCATTTCCAGAAGATAATGGTTAAAAAATGTTTTTATTCTGTTCTTGCAAAGAAATGAAAAAGAACGTAAGAAAAGCAATCAGTTCGATTATAATGTAAATTTNGTTTTATTCTGTTCTTGCAAAGAAATGAAAACGAACGTAACAAAAGCAATCAGTTCGATTATAATGTAAATTTTATTAATTTTAGTGATTTAAAATTAGTGAAAAATCTAAAAGGTTCTTGATAACTCCCGAAATGATAAAATGAGCAAGAGCNTTAGTGAAAAATATAAAAAATTCTTTATAACTCCCGAAATGATAAAATGAGCAAGAGCTCTTTGAGAAATGAACAAGAAGAGTTATGTGATGTAAAGGAAGCCAGCCGATGGTTCATCCTATACATTTAGGCANCACGTATGTGATGTAAAGGATCCCAGCCGATGGTTCATCCTATACATTTAGGCATTCATGTAATTTTACATAAAAACACTATCTCGAACTCTCACTGACCATATATGTGGACATTTGTAATTTTCTTATAAAAAAATAGGCCTAATAGCAACTTTTTCTTAAAAATTTCTGTAAATTATCAAAACTTAATAAATCTAATATTATTTTTATGAAATATTAACAATTTGTTCGAATAATCCAACAAGACTAAGAAATGATATTAAACTTTACGCTATTCTAATATTCCTCACTGTACACAGTTCTAAGTACCATTTCCCAGTATAGTCAAATTATAAGATTTGTATTATTCTTGTTAAGAAATTCAATAGTGATTTTTCTTCTTCTCACTAAAAATAGTAATTGTAGTGATGATAAGCTAAAGGTCATTATATGTGGACAAGGACATCAAGAAATTGTGCAAAATTAATTTAACCAGATAAGTTTTGGCACATTTTGGTTATAGAGCTAGACAATAAGTTCTTTTCTTACTTTAGTTTATAGCTCATGTTTCATAACAAAGTCACCCGAGGGTGAAGAATTTTATTGGTCAATCTAGCTAACTCCAAAACCCCTGAGAGTTCAACTCCAATGATAGACTATATCTTTACCTTGCGGTGCTAGTATATATGGCCGTCTATCTCCCCAGCTCCCCATATACCTCCACTGGTGACCGAGTATAGTGCTTTGCTGGATAGGCGCATTTTCGTTCAGCTTTGCTTAGCTAATAGAGCTAGAGATTAAAATGTGCTGATAATAACTCCCTTGTTATAAAAGTTTCAATCATTGAGTAATACGAGCAGTGGTTACTGATTAATTGATAGTCAATTTGTTTTAAATAAATTCTTTGATTTAAAACCCGGACAATAAATTTCACATATTTTGAAATGATCTACAGCGACGGGTAATCATTGCATTCTTTTCATTTTGATTTATGATTTACTAATCATAGCATTAGTTTCCATTTAGTATGGAATTTCATATAAAAACACTAAAAACAGAGTATAATATTATTTTCTTTTGAAAGCATTTCTTTAATTAATGGTGAACTTTATAACATCATGAAAATTGGCATATTTCATCGAATGAAATTTAAATGTTGACCCAGTACAGAAGTTAACTTGAATAATTTCAATGGTATGGGCTTTAATGGTAGTGCCCTAGACAATGGTTCCAATGAAATATCATTTCGCAGAAAATACATAAAGAAGAACCGTTGAATTTCAAACGAACATCAAACTAGTTACCAAGAATCATTGACAGGTGAACAATTAGGTGCCTATTACTTGGTTAATTAGCCTTTTGTTGTAACGAAAACTATGGCTGACATCTTAACCATCTTTGGTATGAGCCAAAGAAATTAAGGCAAATTTCAAATATGCTGCACTTAATGGTTTTTCCGGCTGGATAGAGTAACTTTCACGGTAAACTTAGTACAAGGACACAACTGACCATAACTGGACTCAAAAGTAGGTCTCTAGAAGAAAAGAAGAAGATGAAGATAAAGATGAAGAAGCTGCTGTTGTGTTTTTTGTTGCTTTGATTTTTACCGATAGAGTAATGAAGTTTATAGGTAGGCTCCATCGTATTCCCACGAAACTGCAACCTGACTCTGTCCCATATTTTACGGTTTCATCTAGAATATATCCGCGCCTTAAGTTTTTTTCTTACTTCTTTTCTAGGTTTTTTGGTTTTTCCTTTTGTTGCTGCTGTTGTTTATATCGCGAAACTTTCTTATGTGCACATTCTCTCGAATAATTCACCTATGCCCTTTAACCTTATTGCTGGTGCACATAAATACACCTATCGGAAGTGTGCATCTCTGCATCTTTGGTCTGCAAGAAAATTGTGCCACTAGTGTATACTTTACTTACCAACAAAATACTAAAGATTCTTCTTCCTCCCTGAAGCAGACTGCTATGTTTCTCACTTGAATGATCAGCAAGCAGATCATAGTGCAGCGCCCAGAATCGATTGCTCCCTAGTAGTGTACATCTATGGATCCATCCAATCGGATTTAAGTGAGCTCCATTTGAGCAATATGGGAATAAATTTTGCTCAGTCACGACTTCTTCAACTCAGCATTTGTCGACTTCTTTCTTTTCGATCCTGATATGTTAATAAAGAATATTATGCAGCGTGACATTTCATTACACTGATAATAACACGAGTATTGGGGTTCCAGAAGGTTGGAGTATTGAGGAGCGTAATTAGCTTTTACAAGTCTAACTCATGTGGAGGATTTTTTAGTATTTTACTGCTTTTACTGCTTATTTTCCGTATTATGGTGTTGACATAATTTTCAGAAAATCATTGTTTTTCTTAACTTTTATTCTTAGTTTTTATTTTAATAGCTTAATGCGGTATATCGCCAATGAGTCAATAAATTGGTTTTTAATGCAACATTAACATAAATTCTTTAATATTTTTTTGCTTGATGCAATCAATGAAACTGGCTCTTGTGTCATATAAGCAAGCGGCTTTGGATAAAGTAATACTCTTTTAGTTTCCATAACTAGTAGGTCACTAAACATCCTAGAAAATACTTTAATAAACCATAAGACAAAGGCCAATAGCATTTATGTTGCTTTAATGTGGCATTTTTAATGAGGTGTGGAATTTATATGTAAACTCAAATGAACGATTAATAGAAGGAATCGAAATAAGAATTCTTTCAAAGAGAGTTTTTACATTGAGAAAGCGTTTAATAGCCACTAAAGTCGTAAAATATTTATTGAGCTAAAGCATTATTGAACCACTTTTTGTGTACTAAATTGCAAATAAATATTAAGTTGATGTCAAAGAGTTCGCTACATCAATCAATTGGTAAGAAAATTTAACAATTTACTATCATGCATTTAGAAATTTGAAGATTATCGACTGACCTAATCTACTCACAATGAAATTAATTGAAAGCGAAAGTAATCGATTGAAAGTGTTTTTACTAAGAAAAAATAAAATCTGAAGTAGATTTAACAAAACTTTAATCAAATGTCAGACACCATCGAAATAAACTTTACTTTAATTTCGTAAGCTTTAAAAACTAAAACTAAGGTCAGTTTTAAAGTTTCATTAATTCATGTGAGTTTCTGGTAACAACTACACAATATAAGTAGTATGCAAAAATATCCTTGAAATGTCAGCTCATTTGTTTTTGTTAAAACATCCTGCATACTATTATTTACTACTATTGTAATGTACTTGATATAAGTTACAAGTAAGATATGGGGTTAATGCGAGTTAATGTCTCAATATATATTCACCAAATATTAATCAATCTGAAATAAAATTAAAGTTCGTAAGTTCTGATTTCCTAGATATTATCTAGAAGCTATTCTACGCTGGGATTATGCAGTGGTCTCTTTTCATGTTTTGTTGAAAAACCTCGGATTACTTCATAGATCGATTTGGTTTCGATATTGTCGTGTACTTTTTGATTACATAGTTGTACATAGTTGTATCCCATAAGTCTAGATTAGATTTAATGTGAACTGATAAATAGGCCTCTTCCATCTTAGGTCAAGTTGGAAATATCTTCTAACTAAAAAGTTCATTTGTGTAATTTTGAGTCAAACTTGTTCAGCTGTTTTCAATTTAATCTATCATCAAGGTCGAGACCGAGGTATTCTATTAAATCTTTCTGAGAAATAGAGAATTCTCTAAGACAAGGCTGTTTAAATGACTTAACATGAAATTTTAAGCTCTTCAGCTGTATTTTCTAGTTCTTAATCCATTTATGAATTTTGTTGCTTGCAACTTGAAGTTTTCCAAGTGCTTTATACTGAATTTTATTTTTTGCCATAAAAAAAATATCATCAGCAAATATGCTAAGCAGAGTATCTTTTAATCTGCAGTATAAAGTAAATATAAGAGTGGTCTTACCACACTGCTTTGTGATACCCCAGCTAATATTGGTTTAAATATTGTGATATCCTTTTAAGTGGCACTCTAAATTTTTTTTTATAAGAGTATGATTCTAGTAGTAGACAGTAGTTCCGGGATTAAAGTCTTGGTCATCTTGGAAGCAAGTCACTAATGCCATACTCTATTAAATGCTTTTGATCTGCCAAGAAAACTTTTGGAAAGTATTTTAAATCTTCAAATTCATTCCCAATAGTAGTAGCAGCTGTTATGTTATGCACTTGATCTACTGTAGATTGATGATTACGGAAACCAAACTGGAAGTCTAGTATACTGATGATTGTTTTGAGGTGTTNGAGTATGATTCTAGTAGTAGACAGTAGTTCCGGGATTAAAGTCTTGGTCATCTTGGAAGCAAGTCA
>JXPE01008983.1:0-11942 GCA_001015215.1 Holcocephala fusca
TCGAACCACAAAATGGATAACCCTGTGCAATAAGAAATTTCTAAATAAATGTAAGTGATTGAAATATAGGGCTTAGTTTCTGTATTGAGAAAATTTAAACGGTTTCGTATTATTTTATATTTCGGCTTAAAAATGCTGTTTAATCCGTGAGGAATGAATTTATGATGGACTAGACTTAACACAGTCAAATATTTTTGTGAAATATTGCCTTCCGCTTCTGCCGTAATTGTGTTATTCTCAAAAATGTTATAGTAAGATGTAAAGAATATTTAAAAGAAAAGTACAATGAAGTTCTTATGGCAGTGAAAGAGCACCTTCATGTACCTTCAATATAGAAACTCTAAGAAATTATTCACAAACTAGTTGATTAGGAAATGTTCTTGAATGAGTAGGAATCAAATTGCAAGGATAATCTACAGAACTAGAGCCCGATTTGAATTATAAGACAAGATAATATAGTAATGAAATATTTGGATGACTTGACTTGACATCTTTCGAAAGAATAATAACCTAAGACTCAGTTTTATGTGCGTATTCTTCTTGCGTTAATTTTATTAAACTAAGATTCGAGCATATTACGTTTAATATTGAAATTCATTTAATATTGATCTCAAATCATATCATTGGATTATACCATGATAACAATTGTTTTTTTTAATCAGATAACTCACTCTTAGAACTCATTATTTGCTATTGTAAACAAGTGTAATCAAAAATTTCATATATAAATAAAAATAAGATAAGTGTTTTTAATGAGGAAATCAATTACTCAAGAGATCGCATAATGAAAGAAAATCAGAGCTTATATTGTAAGATAGAAATGCATAAATTTAGTATTTGACATAAAGTAGTCATTTTTCCTGGATAGTCCTGTTTCGCTTTCAGAAATATTTTACACTAGAAGGTGCAATGTTTGCCTTCTAACATTATATTGGCTTTAAATGAGAAGATCTACAATTTTTCTTTGATCTTTTAAAAATTAAAGTATTTCTAATTATTGGATTGCATTGTTCCGTTGAATGGTTATTGATTATTAGCCATAATTAGTTCTAGAGGACAAAAGAGATATTCCTTTGATTCTAATGATAAAAGCTCTTTATTTTTAGGTTTAACCAATGGTCAAAATAATCACTAAAAGTAAAATGCGTACGCTATTTTAATGAAGGATACAAAATTTCCTCTACTTCTACAAAAGAAATACATGGGATGTTAAGTTTGAAATACTCGTAAACAGTAGACAGAACTAGGGAGATAAAAATATTTCAGATATATCAGCAAATAATTTAAAATTATCCTTTTAAACTGTTGGAAGAAAATCTTATTTTTTTTTAATCTTACTGGCCTTAGAGGTTGACTTAAGCGAATTTGAAACCAAACGAATATTCAAAGTAAACGAAAGAGCTCTAGTTAAGTACTAAATATTTGTCTAATCAACTTTCACATAAGATTTACCCACATAAAGAATTTGTTATCAATTTTGTTAAGACTAATTACAAAATATTATTGTTTTTTCATATTAAGAAAAGTCGATGCTAACTCAAATTATTCTTAGTATAATATTCAGAAATTTATTAAATCTATTGTCGATTGTCTTCTTGTCTTATTAAGATTTTTATTCGCTTCAAAGTTAATTGAAAGATTCATATTTAAAGTTTATCTTTTAAAGTAGCTTTAGATTCTACCACAAAAGAAAGCAACGTAGGATTTTATTAATATTTCTTGGGAAAATATTGTAAGCTTAACACAATTTGAATAGCGAAAAAGACATGTTGGAGTAGACTAAAATATCAGCTCTTTGCTTTAATATAAAAGTTCTGTCGTAAAAAAAAAAGATTCCTAATATCCAAGGCAATTAAAGTCAACGAAAAAAAAATTAAAGGTAAGATTAAAACGATGAAGTTGAATCCGCTCTGTATTCATTGAACGTTAGAGGGATTGCGTAATAATGCAAAATTAACACAAGTAGCTTCGCCATTCTCCTTTGAATAAATTCGAATAAAGGTATAAATAGTACTTAAAAAAAGGATCTTTTTTTATTCATTATGGTTCCATGACTTAGGGGTTGTCCTACAAATTTTTTTATTGCAAGTCATACCAACCGAAGATGTCACATACTTCTCATCTGTTCTTCTTTTATCTGGAATAATCCTATCATATATGTACATACTTTTACAGAGTTGATTATAACTCTACAATTTTTGGGTATTTTCTTTGACATAAAAAATAACAACTATTTTAGAATAAAAACTAAATTTTAATATTTTTTTGTTTCAATTTTCAAAATTACGGAATACATGGTAATTTTATAGACCTTTTGGACCCAATATGGGAGCTTTTAAAATTGCATCGAAAATTATATAGATAATAGATAGATGGAAAGCTATATACATTTTTATAGATAGATGGAAAAATATCCTTAAAACCTTGTGTTGATTATGATGAATTTTTTATATAAAACCTTCAAAGTATGTTTTGGCTTAGATGAAATTCTACTGACAGTCGAGTATTTTTAGTGAGTCTAGGATCGAAAATGTCCCTTTACGAACTTCATTTGATTCCTTCTTGATCAACAAGGATATTTACCCATTTATGGACCATAGCTTTAATTCACGTAGCACTTAATAAGCTATATACCCCTGTAATATAGATGTCATCTATTTAATCTGAGCCAATTAAGACTACCACTTTCCCGATTAGGTCTAATACAGACATATTTTTTTGTTTGTAGGATATTTTCAAGTTTAGCAATTATTTATTTTTGGTCAATATTTTACAGTCAGAAATGGCACGCTAAACTTTGTGCGGATAACATCTGCTCTCTGATATGTTTGTTCTTCCGATTTAGTTGAAGTATTAGTAAAGTTACCCATATCCTCTTTTAAAGTCAAGTTTATTTCGCTATGTCCTTTGTTTATCCATACTGGCGTTAAGGTTCTTGATGAATTGTCTAATCCAATGACCAATCTATTACGTTTCACACTAAGGCAGACAAATGTTTAATATATCGCTTTCTTTTCGAGTATAGTTTTCTGAAAAAAACCCTTTTTTCCATTCTCGTGTAAGAAGTTTTATATGAATTATTTTCGCAAAGATTTAAAGGCCACGCTGTTATCAGATGATAGTTTCGGATCCTCTGATAAAATTGAAGAATAGGATTCATTCCTCTAAGAAATATGCTATCTTTCCAGCAACTAGAACCAGTTAAGGTATTTCTTGAAGTTAACACTTTATTCTGCACTTTTTAGAGCCGCGCTATATACCGAGACTCAGCTTTGAAGGAATAAATACAAAAAAAAAGGAAGTAACAAATTGACAGGTTGACACAATTTTATTCATAAACTAGCGCCACTTGAAATCAGATTTTTCAGACCATTCCATTTTGAAATCTTGTTTTCAAAGAGATTTTGTAAGGAGATTATGTTCGTAAGCTACACTAGTTAAAGTCTGAGAAATAGTTTTGAAACACGGGTATTCCATAGGCCTCTACTTTTTCAATAATCTTGAGGGACAAAAACTCTAATCAATAAATTAATTGAATTTCTTTTCTAAATGCAAAGGACATCAGTCTTTTGCCGTTTGCTAGTATTCAATGCGGCAATTCATTTTATTTTGGTTTCTTTCTTATCGTTAAAGTTCCTTTATTTTTATTTTCAAATCTTAGTTTCGCTATTGTTTTTTATTATTTTCAAGAAACTTTTCATTGGTAAAAGATCTGCTTGAGTGAAGTGTTTGGAAAAAACTCTTACTTGCTAGATTTCTACAGGCGATAACAAAGGCTCTGTAGTTTTATTGAACGAGTAGTTGACGAGTAGTTGATTTTTATACCTGAAAATTCGATAGTTAGTTTCTTTTTGCCAAAAAACAAGTGAAACTAAGTTTAATGCGTTAGTTAATTTTTTGTTATATCACAGCAAAATTATGAAAAAAATCCCAATTATAGTTAATGTGAGCTTATTCGTAGCTTCTGCTTTTCTGAATTGTGTCTTTTATCACTTAAATAACTAAAATTACGATATTCATTAAAAAAAGAAATAAAAAAAGTGCTTTTCTTTTATTCGTGAAAACTAATTAACCTGTTAACCAGAAAACTAGTAGCATTTCAAATTGTGCCTTTTTAGACTACGCGCAACAATCAGACTTATGATCAAAGTCATGTTGAGCACGAAAATCAACAGGTACATAAATTTACAAGAAAAATGTAAAAAAAAAAAAAACAAAAACATCTGCATGGTATAAACCAAGAATCTAATAGTAGGAAAATTGCGCAATTTTTCGCGCATGTAGAAAAAGAGGGCAAAAATAGCAACTGAAAACAAAGATCAGGTGAACCGTAACAAAAGTTAAGACTACGTTTCGGGTTGAAGTCGTAAAAATTTTGATAGCTATCAGATTGTGATATACCAGCACTTGAAGACCAAATGAATATCATCAAGCTTTACAAAACCAATTCGAACTTTCCTCGTTGATGCCGTAGTTGAAAATTGAAAAATATTTTGGGTTATAAATTTTTCTCTATTTCGGAAATAGGCAGGGAATCTTCTAACTACTCTTTGAATTTACCATTTTAAGACAGTTATTTGCATGCGAGTATGTTGAGACCGGGTTAAGCTGCTGTTATTACCTCAAGAAGTTATGAACTACTCTCAGGCGATTTTTTCTGTTACGCATGATGAATTTTAGGTTAGAAAGTGAAAGGAAACTACCATGTGCGGAAGACCGGCACGAGGGGAGCATGAAAACAATTTGTTTGGTTTTGATAAAACTGGTAAAATGTAAAACACTCAAAAATTCTTCATAGTGATTATACGCTTGTTTTCACACAAGCTAGTACTACGCGAACAGAAGGAACCCATAGCTTGCCCTTAATAGCCTCGAATCAATCTTTAAACGGATACCCTAAAATTAATAAATGTCGTTATAAGTCAGTAGTAACTAATTTCTGGAGTGGAGCTATCCTTACTGAAGCACAACGAATTCAAAATAAAATGTGTCACAATACTTTTTTGGCTGTTATGAGTATAACTTGGTCAGATATTACATAAAAGACTTCAACTAATTAAGAGATTTTTATTATAAAGAAGCTTAAAGAGGTTTAGAGAATTTTATTTTATGAGGCCCTCAAAGTAGTTCATGCTCATGCTGAGTCCGATCAGTTTTATGCCAACATAGTTGTTATTTTTTAAAGTGAAGTTTGAGAAAATCACTTAGAAAAAACGTTTTGGTATTTTTAATTTCATTCAATGGGATGTAAAAGAAATGAAAGGTCAAGTGAGTAAAAATTGTTGTAAGCTTCGACCGAAATGCTTTCTAAAATGCGGGAACTATTTTACGGGAAACAGTATGGTATGAAGTAATTCGGCAGTGTATAGTCAACTCAAATATTTTCTGCGTCAACAAAGTTACTTCAGGAATTGAGAAACGATAATCTGGACTAAGGTTGGTTAATTTTGAGCAACGCAAGTATCTACAAAATGCAACAAGTGCTTGATCTTATTGGTCAAACAAAAGCACATTCTACTTTTCCTACCACTATTTTCTCCAGTCGTACACCCGATCGAAGAATATTTTTACAAAATCAAATTTAATGCAAGAAATATGTTAATGTAATTAATTGATGTAATTAATAACTCTGTTGGAATTATTACATCTACAAATTGTTGTAGTTAATGCTTGAGTATGTTTGTTCAGTTACCAGCCGCTACTTCAGGTCAGGTCAGGGTGAATCTAATTTTTAAAAGGATAAATTTGATTTGGAAAAGAGATGAATTTAATTTTGTAAACGGAGAAATTTTATTTGTTATTTGCAATAGAGTGAATTTAATTTGAAAAGCCTTTATGGTAAAAGTAATGATAACAGTTTCTGGTTTCTGTTATTAGAAAGCAATAAACTATTCGTAATCATGCAGGTGATCAGATAGACATCTTTCATCCATAACTAGTTGTATAAATATATTTACACATTATCAATTTAAGACATTTTATAGTTATAGTTGTAGTTTTTAAAAATTTGAACGCGCTTAGTAGTGAACAATTTATTCATTCCGTATTAGGTCCTGAAGTAAGGGGTATATAGCATTTTCTGAGGTTTCTTTAAGAACAGAATGTGATTTTAAAATAAAATTTTATGAATAACTCCTACAAAACTTTTAGCATCCTCAAGAAAGATATTTCTTAAAATCATATCTAGAAAATAATACAAGCATTTTCAACAAAACGCAGCTGCAATAAAATTTCTTAATAAAAATCTATCGGAAATCGAAGTCAATCGACTTTAGCCAAGAGATCTCGATATTATTTGTAGCGCAGAAATCAAAATAAATCTTTCTCAATTAAATTTATTCGTGAGATTCTCAAATCTTCCATAATTTTTTCCTTTTTTATTTGTTTTTTTTTTGCACATACAAGGTAAACGATTTTCTCACCATAGAAGGAAATCTGATAAGGACACGACTTAACCCAAAGTTGGTCTCTCCCTGTGATATAACTCTCTTGAATCTGTCATGATTCTCATGCCATTGCCCAGTGATTTATTTTTACTTTCATGATTTTTCGTGGTTCAATTGACATTTTGTGCTTGAAATGGAAATAATAAAGTAAGAAAAAAAGAGTTTTATACTCGTATAATTTGTTGCAGCTAAGCTTTCGACAAGAAGTCTTACTTGTTGGCTACATCGTCCTTTTAATTAAAATTGTATGTTCTCACAAAATCTTCCAGTAGTGCAATTAAAAATATAATAAGATCCTAAAACAGATAACAATTCTGAAATAATTCTGTCAATTCTTCTTTTTTGTCTCAATATTTTTCTTTCGTATTTCTTTTACTGTTCGTTTAATAAATACTAAAAGGATAACAAATAAAAAGCTGCCAAATATATTTGGTGTTTTGGATAAGAATAAATTCGTTACGCTTAAAGTCGATCATAGTTAAAAAGCTCAATGTTGCCGGTGAAAGTATGAGTCAGAAATAATCAGTTGAGGATAATCAAGTATGAAGAATTTAATGTTGGAAGATTCGAGTTCTGGATATTTTACTTTTATTATGAAAAAAGTAATTCAAACCAGAAAAATTAGTTGCTAATAACAAGGATCATACTTAGTTCAAGGACCAAGTAGTGGGAACGACATTGTTTGCTTTGCTTTGCTTTGTAAGCACTTTTCTGAATTTAATATAACGAATTTGTCTGCTTAACTTTTAAATACAATACTGTGACAAACAAAACTTAGTCACTTTTCAATTCAATTTACTAATATTTGAGCAACGACTTAAAACTAGAAAAAAACTAGAAAATTATAAGAGTCATGATGACATTAAATGGTTTCCAATAAATCTCCCATTTCATTTTTAATAAAATATTTTATGGAGTATAAACTAATATAAGGATGCTATATATAAGGATGCTAAGGATGATAATAAGGATGCTTATTTCAGCAACCGCTTTATTATATCCAAAAAAAAAAGTATATATAGCACAGAACTTAGCTCTATGCTGAAATTATTCCAGGAATCGATGTTCGGATCAAATCTTTGGCTGTTCTTCAAAAAATTAAGCTGTGAGTAAGATTCCCTCTATCTTTTCAAAATTCGAAACCAAAATATTATAAAGAATGAATGAATTTTCAATGAATTTTCTCTATTCTTTTATCAAACTTTATCTTTGTCTTTGATTTAAAAAGGAATGAGAATATGAAACAGACATTGGTCTACCGATTGGATTTGAAACAATTTGTAAATATCACTGATTAAAATTTAACCTTAAGGAAAAGTTAAATTAAAATCTTGTCATTGATAACTTATACTTTTTGATTGCATAAAATAATTTTATGGGACTCATTTTAATTATCGCCAACTATTTATTTCTCTTTTGTATCGCTAATCTACCGATGCAACAAAATATTTTACATAGTGATTTGGACAACTTTAGTACAAAATGCGAAAATATTATCAAACATAAATTACATGAATTTACTATTTTTGATCTTAATTGCAAGTAATTAGCATAACAACAATAAAACTGCCAGGGATTTAAGAAAAATGAGCAAAAATAGAATATTTATTGGCTTCGAAGTTCTTGGCAAACCTCTCAGTTGTTAAGTACTTAAAATGATTTAAGAAGTACACTGATCTTAAAACTAATCTAATTAAATAAATGCAGTCATATTTCGCGCAATTTTTTACATTTTCAAATAATTTCAATTGGAAATAAATTGTGAATGTAGAACAGAGCAGAAATAAATTGATAAATGGCTGGAAATATAAACAAAAAAAAAAAAAAAATAAAGAAGTTATAGTAGGAAAAATTTATACCAAAAGATAATTTCCTTAAACTTCTCATTGGAGTACTAAGATCATTTTCTGCTTTCTTATAAAATATAACCAATTTTAATAAATAGTCCTGATGACGATTCAAATTTGAAATGTTTATCATTTCTAATCTACAAGATCGTTCGAACCATTCTAAGAGTTGTTAGAACACTCACTACCTTAATAAAGGTTCATAAGATTTGCTTATCTACTTAGACAAACTTTAATATTTTTACATCTTGCTAGAAATTTCTCTACTTATTTCTTCTAAAGTAATATAACTGGTTAAGGGATTATGCAACACACTTAGAGTTAGAAATATTTACTAAAAAGTAGAAGCTTTATTCACTTCAATTCAATTGTTTACTTCATCTGATTTACTTAGTTCCGAAAAATTTCTAAAATAAAATAAATTCAATTCCTTATGAATTGAATGCAGGTTTTTCAAATCAATTTAATCCTTTTTTTAATAAAAAATGCATGCATTGCAAATTTGCCCCAATCAAAGTACAATTATAAGTTTTATTAGTTAGTCCTTTGGGTTAATTAAAGAAAAGAAAAAGTTCATTAAGAGAATTAAACTTTATAATATTTTGGTTTCAAACTTTGAAAACACAGATGAAATCTTACCCACAGCTTAATGAAAGTCACGATGTCAGTCAAATGCGATATACTCGTAAATTAAATGAAACCTAATAAATCTGTTCTAAGCAACTGAGAAAAAAACAGGAATATAGCTTGGCATTTTGAAATCCTGACAGGTATATGAACTTAATATATAAATTGTTTTGTAATATTGCGCATATTTAATTCAGTAAAAAAATTAGATTAGCAAAGCATCTAAAATCTTACAAGATAATATTTTTATAAGCCCTAAAAATCTATGAAGTACAGGCTGGTATTAATTGGACGGCAAATAGGATGGTTGATGTACTTAAAGTTCTACTAAATTGAACTATAAAGTCAAGCTTAAACGTTTTGTAAGCTACCAGTTTCGAAGTTAGGTATTCGATTTTTTAAATAAGAACTTTGCAATACACTGCATGTCCCAGAAATAACTAGAACTCTTTAAATTAAAATAAAACTATTAAACTAATATACTAAATGAACATGGAAGCTTTACTCGTATATCTTCACTATAAAATGAAATTAGTTTGATTAGAATCCATGTACGAATTATCAAGTTATGGCCTGTAATCCTCTAGAAAACGAAATAAGGACCAAGAGATTACTTGCGTTTAATATTATACAGACTTTAATAAAACTACACTATGAATGTTTCTTCCATCGAACATATCGAATGGTGAGACTTGGTGCTTCTAAAATAAAGCGCCATTTCTACAATTAAAAAAAATTGTGTTTCTAAAAATCACAAGAATCGTCTTGAATTATTTTAAAAAAATTATATTTCGAAAGCTATTTTCTAAAGTGCAGAATGCCATTGATGAATAATATTACGTGGATGCTATGGAGTTTGTGGAAGAGAATCCTTTTACTTAGTTCTAAATATCAAGCGCTGTACAGTTTGTTTCTTGTTGTACGATAGCCGACCATCTCAGAGTTTCATCGTTGTGTTTTTTTTTTAAATTTAAGTCTGTGTACTTCAATATCCTACGTATTCGCCTGATTTATCTCCGTGTGACTGTTTGTTGTTTCCGAAACTCAAACTGACCATGAACGAACTACTCAATGAAAATAAAATAGTGACTTTTGACTTGATAAATCCTGCAGTCAATTTACATTGATATTCCATCAAATCATACGCATCTGTGGATCATGGTCCATCTGTCTATACTGGAAGTATTCAATACATTTTTATTATGCGAAAGAAAATTAAAAATTTGTAAATGATTTTTACAACTCTATTCATTGATTACCAAACTGAAATAGATAAAAATCCTAATCCATTTATATGAGAAAATATTAAGGATACCATTTTTCCTTATTTTTGATTTTGTACATTCAAATTTTTTAGTAATGTAAATTTTTGAGATATTTCCCAATTTTGTGGATGTATTTTTGAGTAATTTACAAGTCTAGATTAGATTATGCGATTGCAGGAAATTGCAACCTACATTTTTATCTATAAAAATTAATTCAGATTATTTTTAATTTGTCATAAAATAAAATGAGGACAATTATTAAATATTTGGATGTTGAAATTATAAAATTTATCCACAAACAGCAATTAGTTCAAGGTTTTTACTTAATAATATTAAAATGTCCACTTATTTTCCAACAACCTACTTAGAGATACATTCGAACATTTGTTTTTGAAGATGTTAGCACTTACAGGATA
Organism: Holcocephala fusca; assembly: GCA_001015215.1. Taxonomy (NCBI): domain Eukaryota; kingdom Metazoa; phylum Arthropoda; class Insecta; order Diptera; family Asilidae; genus Holcocephala; species Holcocephala fusca. Next base: position 10,602 of record JXPE01008983.1, read on the forward strand.
TAAGCTTACAAAAGAAGTCCTGAATAAAATATTTTGCAATTTATCACTGAAATATTTTTAATCTTTATTTGATGTTAGAATTAATAGGTAAAAAAGATTTATTAACTTAGTACTATGAACTTTTTGATACTAGAAAATTATTATTTAGAAGATCCCGCTGAAATAGTAAAATATACGCTTAGCTATAAATAGAAAAGTCACCGAGCTTAGGATTCAACAAACACGAGTAATATTATTTGCATTATGAAGATTAAACCCATGAATTGATCTACTCCTGTTATCCTTTTTATTAAGTTCTAATTAAAGTGCGAGGGAAGATACCTCCAATGTCCTTAACTCTTCCTATTTCATTTAGTCCATCATTTCTTTACTTATCGTAATTACTTCTTGAAGAAGGTGAGATTATTGCTTTAATTACTATGACCCCATCTTTTCAAACATAAGATATTGATTTATTTTGAGGCGCTTATTATGGTTCGAAGCTGATGTCGTTGATTGCATCGAAGCAATTAGCGAAATTCAATTACTGATGTAACCTGTTAATAAAATTAGTACATCAATTTAGTAAAGGTTCAAAGTTAAATGTACTTTTTGGTACTCAATTTGTTTCTTAAGATTTATCAAAAGACATGTAAAGGTCCATAGATCTTGAAATATCAGTAAAACGTACTCTATAAGAGCTTAACCCTCGCTCGATAGAGAGTGATAAGTTTTGGAGTTCCTATTGAAACCCCGAAGTGTATTAAAAATGTTCTCTTGTGTACAATAAATTTCATAAAGATTAAAAAAAAGGACAGGACAAGAGATCCCTTTAGGTTGAATTGCTTCAGAAAAGGTAAAGAGTCTTTCAAAACTCACGCCTAGATCTTGTTTGAAATAAAACAGTACATTTTTGTGGATGTAATGAATTNGATTTTGACATCCTGCCCGTTTTCGTCTGTTGTTCGTCTTTCTTTTTCTATTCCATGCTTTGCTNGGACAGGACAAGAGATCCCTTTAGGTTGAATTGCTTCAGAAAAGGTAAAGAGTCTTTCAAAACTCACGCCTAGATCTTGTTTGAAATAAAACAGTACATTTTTGTGGATGTAATGAATTTTCGCCAATTATTCGAGGTTTTTCCTCTTCCTAGATGCCCAGATGCGGCAGTTTTGTTTGTTGATAAATCCATCCAATGTGAAATGAGCTTTATCACTGTGTAAAAAAAATCTAAAAAACCAGCATCCTGTTCAAAGAAGCAATCCACTAAATTTGAAATTTCTGCGTTGATAATGATCTCTTGGATTCAATTCTTGTGTTAATTGAATTTTGTATGGATGCAAATGCAAATGCAAATTCAAATCC
>JXPE01009002.1:658-11165 GCA_001015215.1 Holcocephala fusca
AAAAAACAAATATATATTTTTCGAAAATGATTATGCTACAGCATATGTCAGCGTCACATTTTGCTGGACAAAAAATTGCATCACCGGTTACAGCAGTGATAACATCATCGTCACCAGCTTTATCACCAACTTTATCAAATTTAGAATCATCACCGCCACCACCACCGCCTCCACCACCTCAACAATCAATAAACAAACAACAACAACAACAATTATCATCATCGTCATCAATTGAACCAACTACTGAATTATCAGTTCATCATCATAATAATCATNGCATCGGCAACAGCAAAGACCAATTGTTATAAGACGAAGATCAATTTCATCAACTAGTCCTCCACAATCATCACCACCACCATCTCTACCACGTCATCATCATCATCATCACCATCATCATCATCATCATAATAATAGCAATAATAATCATCATCATCATCATCGCCATGATTCTGTTGTCCTGTACAATCATCTTAGACAATGTAGATCACCGCAAAGATTAGATTCAAATTCCAGGCTGTCTGGTTCTGAATCTCCATGCGATAGTAAAATTGATAAACGCATTGATGTTAAAACTGAAATAGATCTAGAAAATCAAGGGCAATTGCAACAAAATCATCAACAAAACCAACAAAACCATCAACAAAACCAACAAAATCAACGAAGAAGTGTTATAACCAGTGATGAAGATGATGAATATAGCGAAGATCGAAGACATTATGCTGATGATTCAGATTGTGAAACAAGAAGATATGAAGATGGTGGCCAAAATGTTAATGATGATGATGATGATGATGAACGTCCATTAGATTTATCTTTAAGTACAGCATTGGGTAGAAGACGTGGACGAACATATTCTGGAACAGATTCAGATGATTCTGGTGGTCCTGGTGAAGAAAAAGGACAAGGAAGAGCATATAAGAAAAGTCTTATGAAACGATATTGTAAGTGATTTTTTTTCTTGCTTACTTCTCTTCTTGTTTTTGTTTCTTTTTTTTTCACATTTCTTTTTGAAACAAAAAAACAAATTATTTGATTGTTTAAACAAAAAAAAATCTTTTAATAATTTAAATTTTAAGTAAATCAAAGTTTTCTCATTTTAAAAGACCCCATCACTTCTAAATAGAAATATAGGAAGGAAGTTGTCTGAATTTCCTTAATTTTGAAATGAAAATCTATTCGGTAGTTCAATCCTTCGATCGATTTAAAATTAAAAATTTAAAGAGTGTATCAAATCTTTGCAGGTTTTAAATAAAAAGTGAAGAAATAGTTTTGAGACCCCAACACTTTTAAATCGAAATGTAAAAATTATTTTGAATTTTCATCGCTTTTATGTAAAAATCCTTGCGGTAATTTAAAATTTGGTTCAAGTCTTCACTGTTTTTAAATAAAAACTCAAGAAATATTTTCAGACCTTATTTGTTTTTAAGTAAAATCGTCAGATGAAACTTCAGTTTCATTCATTTTTAAATATAAACCTGAGAGAATGTACGAATCTTCAAGGGTTTTAAATAAAAATTTTGTAGGATGGTTTAAGTCGTCACCGATTTTAAATAAAAATTTTAAAGAAATAATTTGGGACCACATTGTTTTTAAATAGAAATATATAGGAGGTTATATAGTACCACCTTATGAGATTTCTTTATTTAGTTTTAACTCTTCACCACTCTCTTCTAATTGGCGTGTAATTAAAGTCCAAGATATAAAATCCATTGCAAGATCTGAGTTTTATTAAAGGGAAATAAATGTGTTAAGAACTTTGAGTTCAACTTTTTCTGATCCCTTTTTTCGTTTTTCCATTTTTGCTTGTCCTCTATGTTTTGCTAAGCCTCTTCTCATGACAATATTCTCTACGTCTTCTAATATGGTTCTTACAAGATCATTGTTTTAGTTGTTCTTTAGCTTCAAATAGTTGTACCATTTTATCTTCTGTCCTTCTTTTTAAATATTTCAATCAACCTAGCTATTCTTGTTCTATTTTTTCTCTATGAATTTTTTTCTCAATCAATTCAATATTTTTCTTTTCTCCTCACATTTGTTACTTTTTTGTCAATATCAAAGATTTTTCCCATCATTTACGATGAGTTTTATCAAACTTCGTAATATTTTAAAGGATGGCATTCTAAACATTAAACCTTTCCATTAGATTTTGAAAGGCAAAAATTTATCCAATATGTCGTTGATTTTATTCTTTTATCAAACTTTGTAAATATTTTTTAAGGAAATATTTAAATATTTTTTTTATCAATTTTAGCTATTTATAAAAAGTAAAATTTGTAAGTCATTCACAAAAAGGACATTGTCCGTTTTTATTGAATATTAAGGGAAAAAAGCTTTATTTTTGCTTTATTTAAAGAAAATTTTTAATCAATAAAGCGTTTGCTAAATCTTAAAAGATTCGATTTGATGATTAAAAACAGACATTTTTATGATAGTTTTCGTTTATATTTTCCACACTTTTCTTTTTTTCGAAAATAATTTCCACATATCCTGCCCGAAGGATCAATTAATTTGATATTTTATAATTTACTTAACTAAGAACGCTCTACATGATCTGTTATTGATTTGGACCTCAATACATAAACTTTTTTGATAAGTTGCTCCCCAGTCCAAGTTGGCTTAGATTCCTTTTCACTTATATGACAGGTGAATTCGCAAGTTTTTCGGTCCAAAGCGTTAGTCTCTATACGTTCTGCTATTCTCAGCTGTAGTAAGTGTTGAATATAAACTTTACTGATCCTTACTGATTAATATCACTACACATCCTATGCAGCTAGTGATGAAATCTCTTTCGCCAGATACTTTTAATACATACAAACTGAAAGACTTTAATTTCGAAGTGGTCAAATTAATTTACATTTATATTAGAGATTCATCATACTCCTAAGGACCAAAGAGCAGGACTAGGATAATTTGGATCTCGTTTAATGCAAGTTAAGTCACTCGAGAAATTTTTTTTGTTATTTAAAAGAGATATCGTTTAAAAAAAGTAACCTTTCGTTTTAATACCGCGCTAACGTAATTATCCAGCGGTAGTAGTGGATAGATAAGAGGCGGATCAATCTAATTTATTAACTACATGAAAATTATTACTAGACGACTTTACGTTCTCTTGAAGACTCTAATCGATAGAACTTACTTCGTTCTTTTGCGATCTTTTAATCATGTCAATGTCGTCAGTTGGATTGACTTTACAAAATATTCGCCTCTTTGTATTAGCTGTAGAATGTTACACAACTCTTTCAAGCACGATGTTAAAGAAATGAGATATGATGGCGAATCGGTCATTTTGTCTGGACGAAGGATTTGGTAAAGTTAGTACCAACTTTCATGTAACATCTCCATTATGATCGTGTCAAACCGGGCAAGGGAGTAGCCGGTTTATGGTATAATCTTTCTCCGAGCCACCCATAACACTTACATCAACTACCTTATCTCGCCTAATAAACTAGCAAAAGTTATTGATACAAGTAACTAAAAGGAATAGTCTCTCATTGTCAGTCTCGCTGCCATGAGAAGGGTTTTTGTCGTACTTTAGGATAATTCATCATTAAAGCGAGTAGTATCTTAGCCAGTCTGGACAATAATGACAAAGAGCAAAAGTGAAAAGTATTGCAAGGTTACTGCCTTAAATGTTAATAGACATTTTGTCTATGAACTGGCATGCAATTGCGCAATAATTAGTATGCTTCTGTAAGATAATTCGCAACATATTGTAGAGTATAGTTTATACTTACTATATATTTAATCTAATAATAAGATTATCAGAAATCTTATAAGTATCAGAGATACGGAAGAAATATATGCTGACCACATATAGAGTATTCCGTACAAGACAAATCTAACTTGTGTGAAATAGGATTGCATCATTGTTCAGGGATAGATATGATGCACTCATAATGGCCACAAGAGGTATGAGCACAATCACCTACCTCGGCTTGTGAAAGCGAATTTATTATAATAAAGGAGCAGACTTTTAAACCTGCAACCGCCACCCTGGCGGAATCGACATATTACCCTAAACTCTTGTATCTTATCCGGAAAAAACTTTGGTGCATATGAAGATAAACGGCTACCGGGAGATTAGAACCCAATCGTGTCTAAACCGTTCTGGGATTTCTTGATGCCTATCATTGGAGTTGGACTCCCAGTGCATCTGTAGGTAACTAGGATTCCAGTTAGAAGGTTACTAGCGCAGAATCTAACTGGAAGAAAAAAAATTTTAGATGCACTTAGGTTGTGTCGTTTGGTTTGGTTAGCGCTTATCCAAATGTAAAACTTTCATACAATTGTCCAGCTGGGCAATTTTATAGTAAAAATTGGATATAACTTTTTAAATTATTATACGTTTTTAGGATAACTAGCTAGAAAGACTTTACACAGCATCTAATAAAAAAAAAGAAGATTATGAAGAATATGGAAAATTGTTTAAAAAAGTAGAAATTCATCCTTGTCCTTTAGGTTTTTACAATATGTAGCCAAAAAGACTTTACAGCGTTTAATAAAAGAGAAAAAATAGTAAAAAGTTATAGCAAAAAAAGGAATTAAAAAATGAGAACGCATCCTTTTATTCTAAGTCCTAATATCTAATCAAAAATATTTTAGAGAGCTATCAATAAAAAAGAGAAGATAGTAAAGAATATAAAAAAATTAAGGCTCTTCATTACAATTTTCTGCTTAATTTAGTAGAAGTTTTAGCATATTCCTAATTTTCTTTTTAAATATTAGTAAATTTGGTTTTTAATTTTTGAGAATTTTTTTACCCAAAAATTTTGCTTTCATATTTTTATTCACATAGTCTAATTCTTAAAGGATTATCCTACCTTTTACTACCTTTAACTAACTTTTATCTTGTTTCCTAAATAGAATTAAGGTACTAAGAATGTTGGATTAGGTCAAATATAAATTTCCACTATCAACTAAAATTTTATTTGATAAGAAAAATGGAAACAGAAAAAATTATAGAGACATAAGCTTCAAATTTGGTTTCAAAAAATACAACCTTAGAATCAAAATGACATAACTACTTCTTCGCAAAAAAAAAAGAACAAAAAAGGATTGATAACAAACACACTAAAAAATTACTAAAAATCAAACCAAATGTAGAAAAAATACTGAAACGTTTATAGGAAAAGAAAAAGTTATAGTATATTAGCAATATTAGCTTTTAAAAATCTTATCAATTGATTCATGAATTTTTTTTGTTCGCTGACTCTAAACTTGTAAGTAGAAAAAATAATTTAAGCTAAAAGCCAGTAGAGCTATCCATTATTGTGGTCCTTTAAACTTTTTGGCCATAGAAATTAAGCAATTCATGGTAATTTTTTCGGTAGTAATTGTGAAGGACTATTTCGCTCTACAATATTTTTAGGTGTAGAAGTTAAGAAGCATTTTCATAATTTTTAGCTCTTTTAGATGTAAAGACTGAAAAAAAAATACCATTGTGCTTCTATTTCAACTTATCATTTTGAAGAATAGAAATTGAGAAAAAAAAACTATTATGCATCTTGGCTCTTTTCGGTGTAGCAATTGAGTACTTTTGCGTTTGGTGCTGTTTTGTGCCGATATTAAGAAGCACCTATATAAAGTTCTTGCTATTTTGAAGCATAGAAATTTTAAAACCATCATCATACTCATTCCAACTTTTGGATGTAAAAATTGAAGAGTACCATCACATTCCCTTGCAGCTTTTTTCTTAGAGGACAAAATTAAAAAACAATTTTCTTGTGCACAATGGTTAGAAAGTTCCTCTAAATTTGGCATATAATGCTGAGGTTTATCAGGTTTTTTTTTTATGTTGTCCCTCTATTCATTTCTAATTTTTAGTAATTTTGGTTTATTTATCAAATTTTTACTTTAATCTTCACCCTGTCCATTCAATCTTTAAACCATTCTTAAGAGTAAAGCTAATTCCTCAATCGTCTGCTTTTCGTCAAAACTAATTACAACCCCAATAGAAACAAAAACAGTCTCCTAAACAGAAGTTTACCTATCCGTCTTTTATGAATAAAGCAGACATGGAGGGAATCAGGTTACATCCTTGACCTTTATATAATCGACTTGCGAAAATCAAATGGAATTTTGTTGACTTCCCACTCCTATTGTTGGTTTTTAGAAATTGATTTTATTTATGAAAGTTGCAATTTCTTTTTTGCAATTCTACAAAACACAAAAGAACAAAAAAATGTCATTAAAAACAAATTAAAGCACACATTTAAAAAATTTTATTGCACTTTTATGCAACGCACCCACTTGTTTTATAAAAATATAAAAAAGAGAAAGAAAACAGGAAAAAAAAACACTTCCTCCCACAACAAAATCAGTTTGAAAACGACAAAGTTCAATGGAAAAATATGGGGTAAAGTTGCTCTGATCCTGTTCTAAGGCTAAGTCACCTATCCATTAAAGAACATCCGCATTAAAAGTGTATTTCCCTTAGATGACCTACTTTTTTAAACACTGAGAAAAGGAGGGCGTACTTTACTTTTACCCTTATTTTTTTTTTTTTTTTAAAAAAAGGAAACAANAAGTTCAATGGAAAAATATGGGGTAAAGTTGCTCTGATCCTGTTCTAAGGCTAAGTCACCTATCCATTAAAGAACATCCGCATTAAAAGTGTATTTCCCTTAGATGACCTACTTTTTTAAACACTGAGAAAAGGAGGGCGTACTTTACTTTTACCCTTATTTTTTTTTTTTTTTTAAAAAAAGGAAACAAACACACAATTTGTGACCTAAACGAAGATACAAGAAGTGTAAATTGCATGCATGAGTTTTTGCAGTTAAATCCTTAGAATAGCGAATAGTTTTTCCACTATTTTATTTTATAAGAAGCCATCAATTCAAAAGGACACATTGAATCTTTCTTTCGTTTTCAAGAATATATCTCAGATTTCTTTCCTCAATATTTTTATTATTTTTTGTTTTCAAACGTTTTATGTTTTAAATCCTTGAAAGGTCGGTCATAGTGTGCCAATGACATTTTTCTCTTAACTTTTAAAGGATAATCACTGGGTTAAGAACTTCTGACTTATTCAATATTTTGCCTGCGGATAATTAGTGAAATCCTTTTTCATTTTTAGAATTTTTTTTTTCTTTTCATATTGAACTTTTTTTCCTTTCTGTCTGTCTACACAGGACGATGGCAACAATAGTGCCTACAATAATTGGTTTGTGGGATATTTCAAATGAGAAATGGAAAACGAAATGAAATGAATGGAAGAAAAAATCTCTTTTATTGATAAATGGATCGATTCAATTGAAATCAAAATGTTAAAAAATTGTTGGGATTCATTTAAGGACTCATATTGATGATAGGGTTGGTTCTAGTAGATATCATAGACCTTAAGAAAAAAAAAACAAACAAGCAAGAAATCCAAAAAGGAAAGAAAAGAACTGATGAAGTAGGTTAATGCTATGCAAAATTCTATAATTTATGGGCATTGTAGCATTTCTTTGTACTCGTACCTAACCTACAGTGAAAAATTATTGAAAAATTTCATACTAAATGATGGGAAATTGTTTGAAAAAATTTTAGGTAATGCCTGTGAAATGGAGAAAAAGAAGTTATAGGGAAGAAAATAATGCGTTTACTGAGCTTAAATTGAAAAATTATTTAATTTGACTACACCAAACATTTAATTATGTAATCGAAAATTCAAAATGAGAAACGAAACCGAATTAAAAAATCCAGAAAAACTTAATAAAATGAAAAATAAGGATACGAAATTCCCAAATAATAAAATTATTACTTGAAATAAATAAATAATTAAGTAAATAAATCATAACCGAATTTTATAAAGTCAAAACTATAATTAATNGTTATGTAATCAAAAATTCAAAATAAGAAACGAAACCGAATTAAAAAATCCAGAAAAACTTAATAAAATGAAAAATAAGGATACGAAATTCCCAAATAATAAAATTATTACTTGAAATAAATAAATAATTAAGTAAATAAATCATAACCGAATTTTATAAAGTCAAAACTATAATTAATTTGTTAATTTTTCAATGATTGACCTCAAGGCTCGATTTTAGGTCCAGCATTCTTTTCAATATTGCAATATATAGTAAATGTGTGATTATTGAAATACAATAAAATCTATTGATCCTAGGAAAAAGAATTGTCTAATAGATGCTTCGATTAATAATGTTGATTTTTTTTTATCTGATTTAAGCATTTCGTATCTTACAGAAAGAAAATATTTTAGTAATCAAAATATTGGTCATTGTTAGACAGGACGTTTTTCCATTTTTCTGTCAATTAATGGATTCCTTACCAATAGAAGCGTTCGTTTTTTGAAGCCAATCATCTTATCATCAATTCAAATTTTCATCTCTTTGAAAGATTAGAAGTGTTGTTTTGAAAGTCCGTGCTGCATTGATCAGACTAACTGATAGTTAGATGAAATCACATCTGGGAAATATGATAGATGAGGTAGGACGTACCATTTGATGTTTTCTAAATANGGTTGCTGGGCTACATTTAATGCTTCTACCAATTGCTTCAATGTTTGTATTGAATCTTCATCCAATAATGCTTACAAATCTGCATCTTCAAACTTTCTTGGCTGACCTGGACACTCCTTGTTTTTCAAATCGAAATCATCACTTTTAATGCATTGAAATCATCTTTCACAAGTATTTTGAGTTGGATGATGCTTACCATAATCTGCCACCAACAATCGGTAACTCTCAGGGGTTATTTTCTCTAAATGAAAGAAGGTAATAAATCTTCCCTGCAAAATGTCTTTTTCTAGTATAAAACTCGACATTTTTAATTAAAAAANTTCCTTCAATGCTCTATTCAATTTGTTTGATTTTTGATGGTATCATTCACCAGTAATCGTTTCAATAGATTTTAGTAATTCTCGTAATACGCAGTACCCTTACAATCCTATCAAATATAGAGCATAACTTTTTTCCATGTGTATTTCTGCCCTGGATGTACCCATTATACTCTCCACTTTGAATTGAATTCACACCTTTCCTCTTTTGTCTGGTAAGTAAAATTTCACAAATGGTTCTTCGCCTGTCAATATCTCTTTCCTTGAATTCATAAGGAACCTATTTTCCCTTCTTTCTCAATTGTATCCAATAATTGCTGGGCTACATTTAATGCTTCTACCAATTGCTTCAATGTTTGTATTGAATCTTCATCCAATAATGCTTACAAATCTGCATCTTCAAACTTTCTTGGCTGACCTGAACACTCCTTGTTTTTCAAATCGAAATCATCACTTTTAATGCATTGAAATCATCTTTCACAAGTATTTTGAGTTGGATGATGCTTACCATAATCTGCCACCAACAATCGGTAACTCTCAGGGGTTATTTTCTCTAAATGAAAGAAGGTAATAAATCTTCCCTGCAAAATGTCTTTTTCTAGTATAAAACTCGACATTTTTAATTAAAAAAAAAAACCAATATTGTTGGCAAAAAGACAAACCAAAACAAATTGGCTTTTAATCGCATCTATTTATCTTTTAAAACACGCTAGATGTCACTAGTGTACAGCTAAGAATATATCAGTAACGCCATCTTCGAGAAAAATCGACATTATTAACCGAAACACCTATTGAAAAATTACAAAATTGTAAAAATTTTTTAAGGCTGCAATAATTAACCAAAAATAAAACAGAAAAACTCTACATGGATTTCCCTTTTAGTAGAGTGAAATGTTCTGAAAATTGTTGTTCATATTTGCTATTTTTTCTTTTGGAAAATCTATACAAAAATTTTTTTTCGCTATCCAACAAGATTAGATCCTAATTCAATTGTTAAAATTATAAAAAAAAAAAAAATCCTTTTTTAAGGATAGAATTTGTCTAATAAGTTGCAATAAATTTATTTACAAGATGATGGATGTCCTTAAAAGAAAAATTCTTACAAAAATTTGTTTGCATCAATTCGAAATAATTCAAAACACAGGTGTGTCTTCTATGTCTCCTATAACATAAGTTTCTAAAAAATATCATTCTAAATCTTGTAATAGGTCATTTGGTTCAAGGATCCGTTTGCTTGCCATATAATTACATTTGTTACATCTTCATAGTCTATTGTCGTTTATCTCGGCTGGCAGCTTCCCTCCTGACCACAAATTTCCAGACAGAAGATAACAACAACCCTATATCTCTGGTCTGTAGAGATAGATCAGTTAGTGTAGAAATTATGTCAAAGGCAATTGTCACACCTAAAGCCACAATTCTTTTCTGGACCTCTGTACGATTCTCTCTCAATGATATTTGTTTTCAATAGTCTTTTAAAATGCCAGGAAAAGATCGTCTTTCTAATGTCCAAAAGTGCTCACGATTCACATGATTCTATTATTTAACTTTTTTGAGAATATTTAACAGCCCTGGTAAAAATAAGTGCTAAAAAGTATGTCTCTGTGTCCAAAGTCATCGTTCTTAAATTTAGTGAAATTATTTCTTCATTTTTATAATCTTTGGAATGATCCTAATTTTTTTGCTTTTATTTAATTTTGAATTGGAAATGGAAATGGAAAT
>JXPE01009047.1:2632-13067 GCA_001015215.1 Holcocephala fusca
GAAAGCAATTATTAACTTCAACAAATCGGGAGCCGTTTTCAAAATACTGAGCAACAAAAAATAGGAACTGTTTTTCAAAAGTGTGGAAAGTTATCATATCGCATTTAAAAAATCGGAAATAAATGATGAGAGTAAACTTCCAACCAATAAATGATCTGCCAAACTCATATTCGTAAGTATGTCTTCTGAAATTTTAATAAATATGAGGGTAATCATTGGAAGGAATATATTTGCGAATGGAAATATGGGAATGATGCTATTAGCGATATCTATAGTAAAGCTCACAACATATCAATCCACCCTCGTAAAAATATTAAAAGTGTTTCAAACACTTTGTTTTCCGGCTACACCACAGTGGTGTAATGTGCAAAATAGTGGCCAACAGCCGGCGACATCGCAGTGGTGTAATGAACATTATCGATCATTTTTCCATTCAGTTGGTGTTTTGTTTAGGTGATAATAAATTACACACGTCAACTTTTGTAGAGGAACATAGTTGCGAACTTTTGGAAACTGATGAGATTTAATAAAATTTAATAATTTATCATTTCCTGACAATGACAAGAACGGCCGTCGACAAGCTAGGTAATCGGAATTTGCGCTGCTGGTACCAAGCGAATAAATTTTTAAGAGACGTGCGGCCGGCAAAGTGAAGAAAAGAAAATCCATCTTCACTATACGATTCAAGGTAGAGAAATAAGAGACTACAAATTGTGGAAACATATTCAGCTACTCGCCCGACCATACTTTTAACTACAATCACACGGAACTCTTGTCCCAAATGCCAATACTTCTTAGCCATTAGGAATACCCCGACCGAGATTCTTATCATTGAGTCTTCAATTAGAATTATTTTTACAAATGTGTTAAAGGGAATAGATAATACTTCTAATAAATAGCAAACAGTTTCAGGAACCTTTTTAGACTACACCGTGGTATCGAAACTAGTCTGACGATATCTGATTGTACTGAGATTACTATTAAGGAGTAATAAAATCAATGCGATCTGGGCTTTTCACCGCGATTGTAAAGAAAGTTAACTTGCTATGAAAAGAGCAAATTCTTATTTTATTAAGCTGCAACTATGCTGTGGGTTGCCAAAGTCATAAAGACTCTTTCTTAAAGCAATGTGAACAAAAATTAAAATTCCTATATTAGAGAAAAATGCACGGAAGCAAGTAGTTTAAAAGAGTCATTAACTACTCTAAGAAGGCTTCGATGAATATTCTCTAGTTTATCAAAACTAATTTGAACGTTGTAATGGGTCTATTAACGAAACATTGACCTCTGAAATATCACCTTAGAAAGATACATCTAGCGCTGATAATACATGCCCTTCTTGAATTTAATAGGAAGAAACAGCAAAATATACGCTTTGTGAGTATCTAACTTTTAGTCTTCTGGAACTAATACACTTTGAGGCTTTTGTAATAACCTAGAAAGGTGTACCGAAAGCGAACTCTTAGAGAACGGTAATCTTCTACAAAGGTCTTTACTAACGTGGGGATTAAATAGTAAAATTATTTTTTCTTTGAGTAATTTTACGAAAAGGATAATTCCCTACATTGCTCACTTTTAATAATAATAATAACACTTTTCCTAAAATTTTCACAATAAACATATTTTTGTAAAAGTGATGAAATTATTTCATCTATCATCCGAAAAATACCTAACTAAAATACTGGATTAAAAGAATTTAGGCTAGCCGTAAATCTGCAAAAACAAGACTTGCCGCGAAAATTGATCAATAATTTTACTCCAAAGTGAAGAGTTTTAATCCACAATTTAGTTAGTAGACTTAAAATTTAGTAGAGACTAACGTACATACAACAAAGTTGTAGACTGTGACTAGCTCTTGATTTTAACACCATTGACTAGTTGATAGCATTGGAGCGAAAATGTGAAATGCATTTGAACGTAAATACGGTGATCAACTAAAATAACGAAAGAACTAAGGAAAATCGTTCATTACTGGGACTAGCAGAATATTAGAACTGGTGGGTAATCAAATTTACAAATACCTTTATGTATTTCTTTTTTTTTGATCTTCAGAAGAAAGGAAGATTGGTTTAAGATTAGGGTAAACTAGAAATAAACTAATTTATTGTTAAAAGTCCGACTGTATAAAAGCTAAATTAGAAGCTTATAAACAGGCAATTACTGTCCGTGAAGGAGTCTTTCAAATTAAGGATTTTAAATGCGTCTGAGGTGGCGCATTTCTAGTTCAACTGATTAGGAAAGTAGAACTTTAAGTATAGATAGAAAAACAAAAAAAGCTGCTTAAAAATTTTTCAAGGATGGGTGCATCCATGTTTAACTTGTGTATCAGTTTGAGTAGTTACTACAATTTCTATAATTAAATTAAACCTGCCTGGATTTTAATTTCAACAAGTTTTTCCTAGTTTCAACCATTTCTTAATCCAATAAAATAAATAAACGTCTAATTGTAAAGCCGCTAAAAATGATTAAAATAAAATGGAAAATAATTTTTGTGTACCGAGGAAGAATTACGGCTAAATCATTGTAGAAAACGACAATTTTCATGGATTAAATTGGGCAATTAAAAATTTAATAGAATGATCTTTCATCTTCCAGAACGTTGAATGGGACATTTTGTTTCAAAATTTTGCATACTATAAAAATTGTATTTTTGTTTTGTGACTAACGTAACAGCTAACTAACTAAGTAACTAATATTATTTTAGTTACGAGAACCTGAAAGACGTAATCCGAAGGACAAATATTTATATTTCAAATAAACTTAGCGAAATTAGATAAAAAATACTTAAACATAATTACAATAAAGTCTAATTGTTAACTCTCTACCGATAAGGAAATAATCAATTACTATTTTTGGTTCTTTAATTTTCATGCCTAAAGGCGCTTACGAAAAATTCACAGAATTTATAATATCCACGACAAGCTACTAACTAGAAAGGACATAACTCCAGAAATCGATTTCAATTACCAGAATTAAATTATCACTTGAAAAACTAAATTAGTTTGCTATATTTGATTTGAACTATAGGCTCAAATTTTCTGTGCATCTCAAAAATTTTATTGTACCTATAAAACATTTATGTATAAAAAAAAATGTTGATTGAAGATTTAAGATTTTGCTCGAGTAATGAATTAGAAATTTCATCGGAACTGCTATTAAGTAACAAACAACTTGTTAAACTGATAATATTTGGACATTAGATAAACAAGGAGGATATTAGCCACTCATATTAACAAAATTTGCCAATCCTCAATCGCAACAAATTCCTGAGATATAAAAATTCGCACTAGAGTGTACTGTGGTAAATAATAGCAATAGAAATAAATCATTGACGTACAAAGTGCAAGTAACCGAAAACTTCGGCACATGTTAAATTCCAACATTTGATTCGTGCATTTAGCTAAGTTACATTTCACATTTCTTTTATAAACTTAGAAGTAATAGTAAAAAACCATTTTAAATAAATAACCTAAGATTTTTGGGATTACTTTACCGAACTTTCCATTGTCCATTTGAAAGTCTTTTTTCAGACTTCTCCATTCAGATTGACCCCTAAGAGTTTACGCTTTTCATGAGTTACTCCAACGCCTTATAGCTTAAGCTTTTTCAACTGCTCTTCCTTATTCCTTAAGGGCGTAATCATTCATTTTACTACAGGAGGTAAATATTGTAAAGCCTTGCGAAGGTTTCACTTTCTGACAATTTGTATTGCAAGCTATGATACTATTTTACACTTTCAGTTAAAACAAGCAATTGTATTATAACAAAGCCATTCAATCTATTGGAACCCACTCACTTTTTAAAAATATATAAAATAACCCCATCTTAGATTTGATAATGTTCACTCCCAAGAAACCAGCCTTGACAATTACCCAAAAAAAAAACAGATGTATTTTTCTTTATTGTCCTTAGAACTTAACAGTTCAAGACAGGTATTTTCCAAAGCAGATGCTAAATAAAAGTTCACTTAAGTGTGATATTTGCAATTGTGAAGAAAAACAAATGTTCTCCGAAATCAGTTCTAAGCACGTAACTTTCTTAACGAGAATAAATAATGGCTTATTCGCGCAAATATATTTCTTTAATGCTTCTCGTTACGCATTGGATGACAGGAAAATTTCCACTATGCTGAAGTAAACACCAATTGGATTAAAAAGAAAAAGGTGACGAATCCATGAGACCTCCGTCGTAGTTGTAAAATACAAAATAATGTGACGATTCCAACAATAGAACCAATGACGTACATGGAGTTAGAGAGATTTTTAAAATTGCAATTTAATCATTTAATTTGTTTACCTTTTCAGCAAACCTGATGGATTATTCCATAAATTAACGAGTAGGAAAATTTTGAGCAAGAAGTTAAACGTAACTGGGTTATAGGCGTGTATAAAAACAGAGCAAAGAAAGAATTCTGAGTGACATCTCATAATGAATAGTCCCAGATTTTGGTTTTATCATGAATTTTATTTTCCTCTTGTTACCTAAAACTCGAATTGGTCGAAAATTGCTTGCCTCTCGAGAAATTGCCAACAGTCTCATAATCGATTCGCATACATTTTATGTGGCTCTTGAGGTTTATTCCTGAACATACAGGATATGAGGATTCTAATAACGTGCAAATGGTTTACTCTTCATTCCGTGAAATCAAATCTTGTTATCAATTTAGAGTTGGATGCTCTACTGATAATGTACCTATGTGTTTTTTTTACAGATTCTATTTACATGTGCGTAATACTTGTACAACTTTACCTTTGTAAGCAATTATCCTTGTGAATGATTTTCTATTTTATTATGTGCTCTGTTCTTCTGAACATTTTCATTTTATGTGCTTAATCGCTCACTTTCCATTTAAACTGAGATAGGTAAATTCTTATTTTTTTTTATTACCACCGTATAGCATTATCATATTAAATGTAAATCTATTGTATAGTACTTCTGTTGAAAATTTACGCAATTTCTTTTATGTTACCTGCTGCTATATCTACAATTCATCCGAGCTGAAAGCTACAAAAGGTAACAAATTTCTACTTTATTCATCTTCGTAGAATTGGTCAAGAATTTGCTCTTTCTGGAAACACACGTAACAACACAAAGCAACTAAAGGTTTCAGATAATTTCAATTAACTTTGAAATTTTTCTCTTCTTAGGTTTTTGGAAAATTTTTGCTTTTATTTAAGAAATAAACAACTTACTTTTTATTAAAATTGTATTTTGATTTTAATTCAATTTCAATTTTGAGCTTATCAAAAAATTAAATAAAATCAAGTAAACTAAACATTCAACCTAATACAAAAAGCACTGCAAGTAAAAACTTCAAACACTGTCCTCAGATAATAAAAGTACAGTCAAATATGATTTGCAATCAAGTCAAAAAATTCAACACCTAACTTTTTCAACAAACTATCCTTTTCTTCTTTTAACTCCTTTAAAAAAATATTTCCATAGGATCTTTTTTTGGTGGAGGATTTTTGCATCTTCTTTTCATGCAAATAAATCAAAAATAATACAAAAACTCCCCTTACATCATTAATTGACTCCAATTTAAATTACCAAGATATTTTATATCCTCCTCCACGCATTTAAATATAAACCAGATGAGCCCATAACAAGAATTTTGAAAATTATTGTACACTAAAAAGCACCAAAACCAACCTAAGTGCATCTAAAATCTTTTTTTCTTCGAGTTAGATTTTGTGTTAGTAGCCATCTAATTAGAAATCTAGCTACATCCAGAACCACCACTAGTCCAACTACAATGATAGGTATCGTAAAATCCCCGAACGGTTTAGACACGATGACGCTCCTATCCCAATGGTATCTGTTTGCCTTCATATGCACCCAAGTTTTTCCGTATAAGATACTTGGATCTACCGCAATATGTCAACAACGCAAGGGTAATGCTCGCAAGTTACGGCCTGCTCCTTTATTTATATTCACTTTCACAGATCGAGGTTTTGCCTATTTTGGCCATTATGAGTGCAATTCGTCTATCCCTTAAGAATGATACACTATATCTTACATATGTTAGATTGTGTCTTGTAGGAATACTTTATATACTTATCATATATTTCTTCTGTATCTCTGACACTTAGAAGATCTCTGGTAATGTTATATTGATTTATCGTATTGGACTATTCGCACAGAAGGTCGTGGGTTCGATTCAATGGGCCCGCACAGATGGCCTAGGTGTTAAAGACCCGAGAGGATCCCCTTTAGAAAAAAAAAAGTATAAATTACACTTACTGCATGTTGCGATTTATCGGGGAGAAACATACTAGTTATTGCAATTCGTCTATGAACATTTAAGGCAGTTCCTTGCAATGCTTTCCACTTAAGCACTGTCCAGGCTGTTTAGGCTGCTACTTGCTTTGTTGATGATATGCCTAAACTAGGACATATAACCGTTCGTGGCTAACGAGACTCAAAATATCTTCCTTTTAGTTAAATGTATCAACTACTTTTGCTCGTTTACTAAGTGAAATAAGGTAGCTGATACAAGTTTTACAGGTGACCGGAGAAAAGTTGTGCCACAAACCAAATCACCTCTAAGCCCTCTTACTTAACCGACGCCTAGCCTGCAGAGCTATCGTTTCGTTGTCCAGTTAAGACCCTGAGGAAGTGTAAGATATACACATTCTATGATAGTCTATCGGCGGTTCCCAACCTCCCAACACATACAGAAATTTATCTTAACTCAATGAATATTCGGTTTTGTCGTCGATCTTAGATGATTTGGCTAGAGCGCACGCACTATGCTTTTTTCCGCTTCATATAATTACAGCGTATCAATTTTTTAACTCCCATGATGATATCATGCGAACAAATTTGTTTTTCACAGGTGAATTTAAGCCTTTCAAGATCCCTCATATCACTCCCAATTTTCTTGTTTTTTGATTCATTACAATTGTCTTTAAACATTTCTATCTGTTAATCAAAAAAGAACGGGAATTTCGAATTTCGAATTACTGACCCCATCCAATCAGCACTTTGTTTTCTCAACTTTGAAAATACTGATACTAATATTCTGTCAAATTTTGATATATATCGAACGATTAGTATTCAATTGGCGTGTATACAAAGAAGTCAAAAAATTCATTAACTTTACACCACGATAATGCACCATCTCACAGAGCGTTGATTATTTCGAAATTTTTGACCAAAAATTCAAACAATGTCATCAGTCAAACATCGTATTCTCCTGATATGGTCCCACATGACTTTTTCCCATTCCGTTTCATCCTAACTCGTTTTGAGATGGACCATAGAGAGCATAAAAGCAAATCGCTGCGTGAACTAAAGGCCATAGCTTTGACAGCCTATAAAAATTGTATAGAAAATTGGATCAAGTGCTGACATGCATGTATTACCGCAAGATTGGAGTATTTTGAAGTGAATAATAAAAAAATTTATTACAAATTAAAATTTTGGGTTTTTTATTCAAATTCTAACATTTTCAAACTTTATGAACTATATGTGTCAAAATCAATTTTTTTTTATATAACGTCGAAGCCAACATTCACATGTTGAAGTTCATGGAATACAATCTCCATAAGCTTCTCACAGAAATTTTTATCATTGAATTGCGTTCTGTTGGCAATAAATTCTACATATTCAATGCTTAAAAATAATGTCACTTACGCTTTATAATGACAAACACTGCAAGTTAAAATTTCATTATGGTGCTTTAATATGATGGTACCAACGACATGGCTCGATGCAATATAATATTAGCTTCACAACCTTTTAAAAATCCTTTAAAATTAATACTCACTTCCAGCTGGCGTAATATTACTGTGATTTTTCAAACTGGCGATTCAAACAAAAATTGCATAATTTTAACTCAAAATAGATTGAAGCAAAATATATTTTTGTTCGTATGTATAATTTTTTTATATTGTAGTTTGAATTAGAATTAAAAATCACTCTACCATTTTGACATTCAAAAACAAATCTATTTTGCTTGCTAATTCTACAGCATATTTTTTGATATTTCTGTTTTTATAGGAGCACATTCGACTAGCAGCATATCACCTAAACTTACACTGTCGAGTTTAAAGTGTTATTCACTTGCATATGCACAAAATGTGGCCTTTTAATACCTTCTGAAGCAAATAAAATAAATTTTTTATTCGAGTTGTGTAACATCTAAATGCATTATTGTTCCATTTAATTCAGAAAAAAATGCTTAATAAGTTTATATCTCAAAGACAAAAAAGAAGTGGATCTAAGCCTTACTCACCTGCAGTGGAGGATAAAAGTGCTGACACAAATATATTCTTCAAATAGAATTACCAATAAAATGCACCCAAATAAAGTAACTTATTCAGTCTTCCAACAAAAATATTCTCCTTTATAATAAAGACATAACTCCTATTAAAAATACAAAAAAGAGGATAACTTCAAAATACACACTACCCTACAAGTAAAATCATTGGCATATTTTTGTAGTATTACTAAAAAATTTAAAGAATCGGATAATATAAAAAGTTTGAGGAAAAAAGAACTCTAAAAGTTAATTCATCACAAATATGCCCCATTTTTAGAAAGACAAAAATAATAAATACGTTCAATGACTGGATGGATACTGCTTCAAAAGGTAAGCTATAAGGTAGAAGAATTGAGGTAAAAGCAGATTTCGCAAATGAATTTGTGCAATAAAGATCATACTTTTTGTAGTAAAACAGTGTTTTTTTCACGAAACCAAATTTAATATTTTCCATAGTGGCAGAGTTTCAGAATGATGAAAATCTAATGCGAAATTAGATCTGAAGAGCTTTTAAGATATAATTAAGCATGGGAGCAGAGGAGTCATGAAAATTACAGGAAGAGATACCTTTTACAGAGGATATAACAGACAAAAAACTTTAAAGACTTATCTAAAAAAAACTGCACAAAAATCAAGAATTGGAGAAGATTACCTCTCCTAATTAAATAATAAGCTCAAATATATTGCTTACATCATCCATCAGTGGATCTTCTTATAATATTCCCCATTTGTTACATAGCCCTCTTTAGTCATAGAACTAGAAGGTCATTGATCGCCTTTGTAAAAAAAATACAATAATTGCAATAAGTTCCAATTAAAACACCTGCTATCTTTAGAAAGAAGAAAATATTCAGATATAACAGAAATATTTAAAATAGTAATAGTAGTGTTTTTATATCGAATAGATTAAAAGATGTTATCAAAATGAAACAGAGTTAGTTGTACACAAAGTAAAATGGAGNCTGTAGTCATAGGACTAGAAGGTCATTGATCGCCTTTGTAAAAAAAATACAATAATTGCAATAAGTTCCAATTAAAACACCTGCTATCTTTAGAAAGAAGAAAATATTCAGATATAACAGAAATATTTAAAATAGTAATAGTAGTGTTTTTATATCGAATAGATTAAAAGATGTTATCAAAATGAAACAGAGTTAGTTGTACACAAAGTAAAATGGAGAAACTGAAGTGCAGCACACATTAGACAAACCTTAAAGAAATTAAATACAGGTTGACGTACCACAGGACACACATAAGTAAAAACTTCTAATTTAGTCTTAGCCATCTACTCATTAAATGAAAATCATGTCTTTTGTTTCGATAATGCAATCAATTTCGACACCGAAAAGAATGTAAAGAGATGGGGTAATTAAGGAACCTTGTCACATTTATAATAAACAAGACAGACTCCTTAATCTATGAAAGGAACACAAGTCATTTTACGAAAATATGGAATACAAACTCATACTAAATACAATAAGGACGGAAAGGATGTATAAACCTTTCAAAAATAACTTTCTGTCATAATTTATTTCGTGTCGTGAAATATTTTCGGAAGGCTTCTTATAGTCCCTAAAGTTTTTAATTTACCATTAGTTTTTTAAATTTTAAGGTTCTTAGAATTTTCTGTTTAATTTGTTGGCTTATCTCGTTTTAAGGTTTTCAGTCTCAAGCGATGAATCAGATACAACACCAACTCATTCAACTAAACAACCACCTATTTATGTTAGAATAGAAAATAATATTAATTTAATTAAGGAAATTAAGTCAATGATAATCAAAGATTTATTTTACGTAGTAAACATCAAGAGAGGAAATTTCAAAGAGACAAAGTCATAAGTCAATAGAAAAGTGGACTACTGCCAACTAGTTAATTGGCTAGCAAACAAAAATATAGAATTTTACACGTACCAACTGAAAAGTGAAAAAGAGCTCAAGGTAGTCATCAAGGGTATAGAGCACAACGCACCAACACAGGAAATCAAAGGAGACTAAACGAGCTCGGCTTCAAAATAAAATACGTTCACAACGTATTAAACAGAAATAAACAGACGCAACCCATTTTTATGGTAGAACTCACGCCGGAAAGTAGCAAAGCACCAAAAGAGAAAACACATCCTATCTACAAAGTAAAGNATTTGAAGAACCCTACAAACGTAGAACCCCAGT
>JXPE01009054.1:6304-16579 GCA_001015215.1 Holcocephala fusca
ACCAAGGTGTTTCTGACCAAGTCCTCGAGTTTGTGAAAATGTGGAATGTTTCATGAAATGATTTTTTAACTCGCACAATAGCTTTCTCTTGAATTTCTTCATAATTTCTTCATAGTGCTTTTTTTCAAAAGTTTTTGCTTTTACTTCAACATATTTTTTATAGTAGGATCTTATTGTTTACCAACGTTCTGAAAGTTTTCACCATACCTCCAATTGAAAAAGTAGCATTTCCATAGTTTCTTCAATTGTAATTCAACTCGTCACTAGGATGAATTTTTAAACTGAAAGTAATGAGAAACCTTTAAAACTGCTTTTTTTATTGGAATGATAGAAATTCTTGCTATCTGAAATATTCTAATATTTTTGAATAACACAAAATTGTTTAATTATTTTTATAAAGTAGATTTGTATGTGTTTTAAGGTACTAAAAGTAAATTTTTTTGATTTTGAGCTACTTGTTTTCTAGAAGCCAATTTAAAAAAAGAAGGTTCTTCAAAGGAAAGTATAGAATTATTGAGAAATATTATTTGTTCCAAAGGGCCATGCTACCTTTATCAGATTTATTATTAGAGAGATCATCCGCCACACTTCTTCTACTTTATTAATTTCTATTTTCCATATGTCCCTAGTTATTCGGACGCTCTAAAAAATATAAGGGTACTTGATATAAAAATAAAACTATTGAAAAAATATGAAGGAAACTAAAGTTGCCTTAATTATACATTAAATTTGCAATCCTTAAACATGAAGTGATTTTTCCAATAATTTACCACCAAGTTTGCTTAAATTACGATTTTGGAAATTTTTTCTTTTACCTTTCCTCGCAGGTTTGAAGTTTAGTTAAACATCCGTCTCAGTTGAAAGTAACTTGCTCACCTTAGACCAAATTAGTTTCTAATAATAATCAAATTTTTAGATTGCCTTGTACTTTTTTAACCTAAATAATCTGTTTATACTCTCTCAACCTAGCCAATTTTGCTAATGAAGTATTACAGCAGATAGAAATAAGTAAACAGAAATTCTAAAAAGACTCGACTTAAATTCACTTAGAAAAATGTAAGTCTCTTTTCATATTCAAGCCATGTGACTTAGTTAAGATTAAAAATAGATTTCTTCTTTAATGAGATAATACCTTCAATTTTTGTACCACTTTTAACACGAGGATAATTAAAAATTTTCTTAGAAGCCAATAAACAAGAATCCACTTGTCACTTTTCTTTTGAATCTTAAAGTTTGAAAGTTTGGTGGTTTTTTTAAAAACCTTCAGTTTAAACATCTCTTTTTTTTTCTTCAAATATCTTTAAGATAACAAAACACACGTCAGTTGATTTATTACATCTACGAAAATTTCGTGTTATCTAAAATTAAGAAGCTGAAACCAGTCTACTGATAATGGACGAAGAGGTTAAGATATTCGATGAAATTGCTCTTTTAGAAAAAAAAAAAATAAATGTCGTCCAAGGCTAAGGAAAATTGCTGATGAAAGTATTATTAACAATAAATTAAATAAATTGAACATTTAATCAGAAAAATGAGAGTAAACGAGTCTATGTTGTGCCAATGTAAAGTTTAGTAGGTCTTCCTACTCAGTCAGTTTTATTCATCCAAAAACTCTTGGAAAAGATTAATCATCGCCAAATAGCCCGAAAAACATTTACAAATTCCATTTCCTTGAAGTTATCTTTGAAATTTCCACAAAATCCAGTGTTATCCCACAATCCCTTCGTCCATTCACATTTAGAGTTTGATACGGACATTATTCCCTTACGGTCAGGATAAAAATAACATATCCGCTGTATATATCCTGAATTTATCATAAAACACATCTCCGTTATGCAGGAAAATATCCTTTTATGGATTTAACTTTATCCTGAAGAGATTTTCTTTCCAATTTTTTCTTTTTTTTTTCTCATGTAGTAAGTCTACTAGTTTCAGCATTCATTCATGCTGTCAGATTATTTTCCTGCGATATTGCAGAGGGTGAAAAATCTTGAAAAATATGAGTCCGGAAATAGATTTTCCAACAGGAAATGTAGTAGGAGCCTAAGAGACCACAATATGTACTAGTAATATAAAAATAAGTCCCCTACAAAATGAATTTTATTGCATCTGGTCAAATTGAGAGTACACGTATGCCATGAGTTGCTATCAGATTTTTTTTTGATAATAAAATCGATAAAATTTCGATGCTTCAATTAACTAAGAAGATCATCTCATCAGGTTATTTTACTTGTTGCAGGTGAAACCAGTCTAGGCAACTGGTGTTCTTTCGGCAGGTTTAACTTATGTGAAATTCTTTTACCTGACCGAAGGAAACTTTTAATTCGTTTATAAAACGCTTCAGCTACTGCGTATTTTTCGCCCATTCGTCGTTTTGTCTGGCAAGTTAATTGTTCTTCGACCCATGCTCCCATGTTTTTACTCGCTTTTCACATAATTAATTACTGTCACGCCTTTTTATATTCGTTATCAGACGAATTTAAAACAATCGTTTCAAGTGTTTGTCATGCCTCACAAACAAAAATCAAATAGCAATATGTGTGTGCGTTTAATTCAGGTGTGTTTTAGCGAATAAATAAACTGTTCAGGTTGAATAATGGCCCAGTCGTTGGGTGGGTTGGTTACTTTTTAGCAGGCTGGTTGTTGTTTGGTTGATCGCGAAATCACTAAACGACGTAAGAAGGTAACATGCAAGCAATGGTGAAGCAGTGGCAGTTGATAATCAGACACCGCCACAGGGGAGTTTTCCACAGGTAAACTGTGGGCTGTCTACTAGCCGTGTCACCCGCCATTCGGAAAATTTTTCTTCCGGTTTTGTTGTACACTCACTTACGTAGTTATTTTATTAAGAATGGCGTCAGCGGGGTACTGAAAGTTACGATTTACAGTTTACTTACCCGATTCGACCAATGAGACTTCTGTTGGTGATCTCCATTGTTGCAGATCTTTATCTTATGACATGGCTTCTGGCCGGGCTTGTTAGCCACTATGTTGTTTTTTTAAACTTATTACTTTCTTTGGCTCGATTATGTAAGATTTTTTACTTAGTTGAAAAAAGATAAGATGAGCTGATTACGTAAGAGCACTAGAAAGTCTGTGTCGTTTAAGAATATAAGTGCGACATAGAAAATTCAGGAAACTTCAGAACCATTTAATAATTGGGCCATTAAATGCAATAACGATAGTAGTTAACGCCAAGTAATTGTGAACGGGTAATAAAAACTTTAATAAATTAAAAGCTGCACGCTTCAATCATAATCCGATCATTGAGTTAATATTTCCCTTTATGGTATTGTAGGGAGTATTACTCTTAGTTTTTCTTTCAAAGCTATTTTTAACACTCAATTTAGGAGAATTATTAGCCAAGATGCAGAACTAAACTAGTTAGCTTGCAGATTAATCCGAAAAAGTTTCAATGTCCTCCTAATTAATTTCTTAAAAATGCAAGTTCTCCTTTGAATTCTTTAATCTATCAGTGAAAGAAGTCCTTTGTAAATTAATCTATCAAATGATTAAAACTTTTCAACACATTAGAAGGAATGCTTTTCTTGCCAGTTTTATCGAAAACCCCATTCAAATACTTTTTAAAAAATATAATGGTGCTCTAAATGAAAATTTGTGTTATTGTAAATTAAAAATGTGTTTCGTTAATGCTTTTAAGGTCTACACCTTTGCATTAAACACCTTACTAAAAGGTTTCTATACTTGCCGATAGATAAGGTTGAAACCCTACGACTACGTTGAAGGGAAAGTAATTATTCTTAAAAAAAAAAATAGGACAAGGAAATTGCATCAGTCAAGTCACTCAAAACTATCATCTTATTAAATTTGCTATGCTTTGTAAGCAAAACTGCATAGAAATAGTCACCATGTGGATTTTTAAATTTACTGCTTCTGTGAATGTTCATTTTGACAAGGATGTGGTTGAGTTTCCTGTGGAAATGAGTTAAATTTATCTGCTATTTATGCACTAGCACGAATAATTTCGCCACCATCAGTGGGTGACAATACACGCCTAACATTGCTTTACGATAGACTTCGATTGTTTGCACATGACAGGGTACACATGTACGTCACCCCAAAGTGTTTGGTGGATGGCATTTTTAGAGCTAGTAACTTTCGAGGTTGTTTCATTTTATATTTCACAAGACTGCAGCATAAAATGTTTTAAGAAATAAAACCGAAGGTGAAAGTCTATTTTCAAAAGGATTAATATCTAAAATGCCTAGGTATAAATCTATGGCTAAGAAACTTGTGTGCAGCATGTCCTTGTTTTGTTCTGGTTATATGTCAAAGGTGTTCATGCAAATAGACTATGAGGTGCATGGTATGTTCCTTTAAGCATCACATGCTTAGTCGAAAACCTTACAAGTGGGGTGTACATGGCGTTGTTACACTCGCCCAAAACATGTCCTAGATGCATTGGAACATGAGCAACATTTCATAGTGACATACCTTCTACACCTATGCCAAGCAATCCCTTACAGATTCGAAGGTATGGCCGAGATATGTACCATACAAATGGGTTAACATGCTTCTGTACTATTAGGATATAAAAGATACCAACTAAGGACCTTGATGTGTACAGCCCCCTCATGTATACAGCCTACATGATGAAATCTCCGTGTCCAGTCCTTCGCCTCTGACCATCGAACTTGTAATGTTCCCCATTGTTCTAGCCAAAAGGTGGTCAAACATGAGACGATGTAGTTTCTGAAGTCTTGTAAACTTTTGGGCTGTGGTTTAATTAAGTGCACCTTATGGACAGGGTGAACCCAAAAACTTGTTTTATGTCCTTTTAAGGTGTTGAAAGAGTAAACGTTCTTTGTTGGTTTTTAGAAGCTAACATTTTGTGGTTTTGAAGAGATATCAATGACGACAACAGATGAATCGAGGCAATATACCTATTTAAATGTGGTTACCTGAAGTCACGTGCATATTTTCAGATACACGTATTCAACAATGTTATTTTGAAAAAATTATTTTCCATTCTCATTTTTATGTATGCTTTATGATTTCATATCTGCAACTAAGAAAGGACTAGGTGAAATTTCTATGAATATATAGTCTTTTTATTCAACCAACATAGAACGTATCACATTATTAAATTTTGTTGACACGTTTTTTTTTCCGATAAAATAAAGCAATCGGCTTAAATTTTATAAATTTCGATTCTAGGAACGAAAATCGGATTAGTTTCTATTTTATTTAGGGTATTTCTTTCGATAGAATTTTTGTTTTTCTGGGTTACCAAGTGAGAATAATAGAACACAACTTTGTTGCCTTGTAAACAACGTGATTTAATGTAATTTATTTTCCTTTTTGTAGAGAAATTATTGGTTTTTGTAATGCTCAAACCTTACTTTACATTGTCATTAAAAAATGGAATATTTAATGGTTTCGAATCCATTAGTTACCATTTTTAAAAAATAACTTCACACTATCAGTTCTTAGAAGTATTAGTACGAGTATACTCGTAAGGTGTTGAAAAACTCCCCTTGTATAGGTTGCGAAGCATTTTTTTAAACTTATTAAGAAGCTATTTCAGTCAGATGTCTGACGTAAGATTTTAAGGATACTATAAATGATGATATTGTATTATTGTATGATATATGAAGCTAAAATAAATTATTGATTTACTCAATTTCTTTTTTTTTATCTTTCAGCATCCTTACCCTTCAGAGGACCAGAAAAAACAATTAGCGCAGGATACAGGTTTAACAATACTGCAAGTAAATAATTGGTAAGTTTTTTATTCAAAATTTTAAAATTGAAAGTCTTATAGAGTGCTTAAATGAAATTATGGATAATAAAAGCTTGTTCCAAATTGAGTTACTCCACTGAGAAAAGTCTTGAACTTCAATTTTTCTGTTCCTTTACTCTCGAATGAAAGACAAATTTCTTCTTAGTTGGAATCAACTATTAGTTTAGATTTGGATAATGTAAAAATATTAACCAAACAATATTGAAATTGTGGTTATATAAGCCANAAAATACTTTTTTGTTTTGAAAAAATCTTTCAAGTCTCATTAAGTTTTAATTAAGTTGTGAATTTTAAGTAATTTCATTTCTNGAAATTTTTATCACGGCTTCAGATAAAGGACATACAAGATTTTCACTTTAATCAAATTAAAAGTGATAAGTACTTAGGTTTTATCTCACTTTTTACAATGTTATCTATGAAAATAGTAGTTAGTTTTTTCACAAATCAAAATTTTTACCATACTTTTTGATTTTTCTAATATTGGTTTTTTTTAAATCTAATTTCGAAATAAACAAAAATTTAAGGGAAACATCATCGTTGTACTAAGATTTTAAAATCTCTTGTGAAAGTTTTGAAAAATGTTAACAGCATACTTTTACTAAATAATTGTGTTCCTTTCTCTAATACTTTTTTCTCACAATTTTATATTTTAGTATTTAAGGTAAATGTTAGTTGGTAACTGGTAAATGGTTGGTTGGTGTGACTGGAAGTTCTTCACTTAGTCCTTTATTTTTTTTTCTCTACTATACTCGATTATTGATTTTACACTTTCTTTTGAAAGTTTTCATTAACTAAGAAAGATTAAGCATGTTGATTTGAGGCTCTGAAAGAAGATTATCATTGATTGAAGACTTTTGAAGATTTATCAATTTCAAGTCACGATTTTCAAAAAAAAAATTAGAAAGAAGACATCTCTTTAGTACATAGGTGCTATATCATTAAACTTTATGTAGCATCTAAAATATTAGGTTCAGTGTTTATTGAGCTTTTAATTTATGTTAATGAAACACGAGAAGATTTCAAAATAATTTTGATGCACTGAAGTAATGTTTATGTACTTCTCGACGATATTCATATCCAGAAACATCAGTCTTGCATGCCTGATGACTAGGAATCGGAGCCGACTATAAAACAAAACCACGAAAGCTTTTCTTGGTGACATTTATCTTGTCTTGGAGTTGAAGTATTTCCCTTGTTCGTCCCTTTAGAAAATAACTCTGTTCACTTGAGTCTTTGAGTCCAAGAAGGAGTAAAAAAATAAACATTGTTGTTTTTTCAAGCATTTGTTGTTCCTTTTTTTTTCTCTTTTAGGGTCCCTGTGTATAAACAGAAAATCTTTAGGTGAAATTTATTTTATGTGCAGGAGACAGGTTTAAACTGTTGGTGACATGCCATCACGACACTGTGAAAAGTCTATAAATTTCTCATATTGCATGTCTTATCTTCTTTTCAATTCACTCTCAAATAACACTTGGCGGATTGTACAGTCGTTTATCTCTTTATGAGCGATAATCAATGAACGATAATCAAAATAAAAATATGCAAAATAAAAATAAAATAACTTTAAATTTTTGACAGTATTGATGAAGTATGGAGTATGACTATAGTATGGAGCTAGTTTTCAATAAAAATACTAAAATATAAGCAACTCCATGCCTTGAAGTTCAATTCAAAAATACTACAATGGAAGTTATCAAGCTTAAATGGAAAGAAGTCTGCCTAGTAAATTGCAACTGAACTGCCCTAGCAGCAGTAAAATAGCAGAAAAAAACTCTTTTCCCTCTATTATTGCCGGAGTTATTTATTGCTTGGCACCTTTATTTGGCACTCATACTTTTACCAACCGACACCCAAAAACTTTAAGTACGATTGGACCAAAAAGGTAGAAAATTCCAACACAGTGACAATCACAAGTTCTGCCCATTAGTGAAAAAGGCAAAAATACCTTGAATAAGATCGCACGAAAATCTTTTCTCCACCTACCCAACAAAATGGGAAAACTTTGGAAAAAAAATTGTTTTTGCTTTTGTTCATTTAAAAGCCTGTCTGTAGGTCCTTACAAACAGTTAGCATAGGTAAATAAATATACATACAAAAAGTACGTATAGCTTTTGCACAGGACATACACTTGAATACTATTTTGGGGTGCATTTACCTCAACCCCAATTCTACACACTTAGATCCCTTTCCGGTAGCTTTCAGTAACGGTTTATCGGGCTTTTAACATCTGACAAGATAATCGCAATAAATTTTACTTAGGGCTTTCAAGTTGTTTTCAGACATTTCTTCGTGGAAAGCCTTCATCTTATAGGGTGACCTGATGAAAGTGGACCAACTGTTTTATATGAAAGGAAAAAAGAAACATGTGAATTTATTGCAGTTTTTCTTGCTGTTATTTTAAAAGCCAAGTATTTTTTATTTATTTTTTTTTTCAGTATTTTAATGGAAGCTTTGGTCATCATTGTATTTCAGTTTAAAAATTTTACTCTTAAAATACCAGGTTGAAGATAGTTTAGGTTATCATAGAATTCTTACTAACCTTCTTCACTTATTGGAAAAATAGCACCAAGTGTTTGGCTACCAACATGGTAGATGGAAAATTTTATTTTTAGTTTTAAATCTATTTTCAATAATCTCTTCCCTCCCCCCCTCCATTAGGCTATTTCAATGAAATCTTTGATTTACGAGGTTGGATACCCTGTGCTGCGTTTAATGCAAATATTTTTTACCCATTGGACTTAATTTTTGTCCTTAGACAGATAACTTTGATTTTCCATACCAAAATTTATTTTCATTTGCTCAAAATTATCAGATATTGATTTTTCCTCAATCTTTAGAACAACAAAGTGTGTTATTTTTAATTTTTTTTTATATTTGGAAAACTAGAGGAAGTGCTTAATCATAAAAGGCTACAAGATGAATTATTTTCTCCAAACCCCACTGTGTAAAATTATCAGAGCGACTTCTATGTCAAATCACACTTGATGTAGACTTTCAATTCAATATAGGCCTTCGAATTCATTCCACTACTAATTGAAACGTTGTTTTCTTTCCAGTAATTTGATTGAAAGATTCAATTCAAATGCCATAGCAGCTATTTGTTTTTTACACTTTTATATTGAAAAAATTCTTGTACACACTTTTTTTTGAGTGTTCTGTTGTTAGAATAAAAAAATTGTCAGGAACTAGGTTTTGTTTATTTTTTCCTAAAATTTTATATTCTCAAATGTTTATCTATTGAAAAAATATATAAAAATTCGATTTCCTAGCTTATTTATTGATTTTACAAGAATATAAATTTNAACACTTTTTTTTGAGTGTTCTGCTGTTAGAATAAAAAAATTGTCAGGAACCAGGTTTTGTTTATTTTTTCCTAAAATTTAATATTCTCAAATGTTTATCTATTGAAAAAATATATNGTCACGGTAAAATAACATTTTAGCACTATTAAAAAACTTTGCGGANACAATGACATTTTAGCACTATTAAAAAACTTTGCAGAATGAATGAATTTATAAAGACAAATAAATTTTTAATTTAAACTTTGTAGCAGAAAGTGACTTTATATTTGCTTTTCATTACAACATCGTTTAATTTTTTTAATTTTTATATGCCTGGAACGATTTATAATTAAATTTTTCTACAGAATTTATTTCTTTAATTTAACTTTTAGTTTAATACTTTCTTTCAATACCACACCCAAAATTGATTGAATTAGAATTAAAATAGAATTATTTCATTATTGTGTTACAAAATTTAACAATAAACCTTAAATTGGACCATCCAGATTACGTAGAACGGATCTATACTATCATAGTATGGATCTCGTAGAATCCTGTAATAATGCCTGAGAACCTGACTTTCATCTTAAATGGCATCATATGTATAGAAACGAGGGAAAACATTAAAATGAAAAAAAAAGGCAAAAGAATAAAAAACCTTAAGAAGGGATTGGATTTACAATCCAAAGGGAAGGAAGAAAACTTAGATAAGGGAATTGTTCTGTCAACTGAAGTGATATATTTGGTCGACATTTCCATAATAGTAAGAGCCACAGAGAAAGAACTGAAAGGAAAATTCTTTTAGCACGTAGCATAGCCTAGCATGGTTAAAAAAATATCCGTTGTAATTCTTATGAAAGTTTCCTTATCCTCTTAAGATTTAAACGCGGATCACTAAGGCTCTACAAACTTGTTTGTATTGTTCCTATGATTTGTTTCACACTGACCACGTTTCATTTCTCTTTCACCTGAATGGGTTATAAAAAGTAAGCCGGAATTTCATTGAAATTGTATTGTCCTTAGGTTTTTTATTTTCTGCTTTTATTGTTTTTTGTTCTCGTTTGCGAAATTTTCTTTAATTGCAAAATTTTAAACCATGTGGGTTCCAAGCATATACTTCAGAATTTTTGCCCGAAGGAAGGCATTTTAATTGCGTGTCTTATGTGCGCACAATATGCGAATATCATAGGAAAAGTAACTGCTTGTTTTACCTCCTACGCTTTTATTAAA
>JXPE01009085.1:0-10942 GCA_001015215.1 Holcocephala fusca
CCCTATCCAAAATAACAATATTTCGGTAGTTGTTTTTTTTAATTCTTGCAAACATTCTGCATCACTTTCATATTAAAGTGTTCATTTTCTGCATTCCTTTTATGGTTCTGGTTTGGATCATTAATTTTATTGACTAAATTATAATCAATACCAAATTTTTTGTTTTCTCACTCCTAAGATACTTTTAATTTTAATCCAGTCTTATTTCGATGGCTACTGAAAATTCTCTCAAATGCATTGCACACACTGTGTGCAATCCCCCTTGAATGAGTGTAAGAAAAAGGCTGAAGACTATTTTAATGTAAGAAGGAACTGTAATCAAAAAAAATCTTAATTTTATATGAAATGAAAGGAAAAGATTTTATCTGAACGAAATCTCTAAAAGAGGGAATACAAGTATCAAATAGAAGAAAAATACGGTCAAACGAGTTATAAAATAGCAATAAATATGATGGATGAAGTTTATTTTTCTTTAGCTGGAAAAGAATTTCAACTCTATACACAAAAGTACTCGTATTGTAGTCAGAATATTTTTACAGTATTATTGTTATGATTTTTTTTAGATATGCTAATTTAGCCTATTTAATTTCACTGCAGGCTGCTACGGAAAGTATATTTTGCAGTCCTAAATTTGTGTCCATTTTTTTTTAAAAGATCATTTATGAAAATTCTATTGTGTGTTTTGTATGTATTATTTCTCTGGCTTCCGTGAGGTTTTCCTTTATACAAGCTGTAATGTTTTTGGGTGATCGTAGACACTGAGTAAATTAAAGACTCGAGCATTTAAGAAAATATTAAACATACTCTTCAAAGCAGTTATGCTGCAAGAATATATTATTTTGAAAGAGAACTTGTTTGTAAAACGTAAAAAGTCATAGGAACTTTCACGAGCTCTGCTAATCTAAATTGTAGTAACTGATTTTTTGCTGAAACAAATTAAACATAGATAATTGGCTAGCACTCTTAATACCGAGTGTCGTTCACTATTAAACTACTACAATAGTATATATTTTAATGTAAACATGTTACAAGGAAAAAATGAGAAGTTTTATGGCTTCGATGAAATAAAGTTAAATAATTTAAAAATAGGTTTTTTTAACCCTTATTTTGTCTATTTTTGCTAAAAAGTGATTAACGTCCCAGTGTGTAAATCTGTGCATACTTGTGTAAGTAATTTAGCTAAATACAAATATCATGATATGTTAAATATTAAAAGTTTACCGTTGTGGTATCTTAAANAAAGTTAAATAATTTAAAAATAGGTTTTTTGAACCTAATTTTGTCTATTTTTGCTAAAAAGTGATTAACGTCCCAGTGTGTGGATCTGTGCATACTTGTGTAAGTAATTTNCGTCCCAGTGTGTAAATCTGTGCATACTTGTGTAAGTAATTTAGCTAAATACAAATATCATGATATGTTAAATATTAAAAGTTTACCGTTGTGGTATCTTAAAAAAATGGACTAGGTTTGTTTTATTATATAAATCTAATGACCACTAGCCACTATTTACCTAATCAAGGCTGTTTTTCTGTCTAATTCTATCTATTTTATAACTTTTACTTACAGTGCTAATTAATCTTAAATATCTATAGTATCTAAGAAAACTCAATTTTAAATTTTACTAGCCTACGCTGTTCTCTCTATTTACTATATTTTAAATTTGTTTCACTAGAAAGTGCTATTAATCTAATTAGTAGGTGCTCGTACATTACGAGACTGTATATTTTAGAATATTTAATGTATATACGAGAGTAGTATTTATATGCATTTTAAATAGCGTGCAAAAGTGGATTGTTGCGCTATTATGTTGAGTACTATTCGTAATAGCTGTTGCACACAAATGCAGTCATGGTTTAATTTCGCATAATTTTTTAAAAAAAAAACTTTTTATCTTAATACATTTTTTCAATTCGGCTTGTTTAAAAACAATTAATTGTTAAATATTTGCTTTAGACAACAAAATGTTTGATCTTATTTTAGACCTAAGTGTTTTTATCGAGGAGCTTCTTAAGGAGATTGAATTAATTTGAGTTCTTTTTTATAAAATCTGTCAATATTCATTTATAAGAATTAAAAAACTGTTTAACATAATTTTGTAATTTTTGAAGGAACGCTTAAAAAATTTTTCAAAAAAAAATTGCTTTAAACTAAAATTTANGAAAAAAATTGCTTTAAACTAAAATTCTCTCTTTAAGAAATATGAGATTAAGCTTTGAAAGATTTTAAGGATAGGAAAAAATTCNGTTTTTCTCGAGGAGCTTCTGAAGGAGATTGAATTAATTTGAGTTCTTTTTTATAAAATCTGTCAATATTCATTTATAAGAATTAAAAAACTGTTTAACATAATTTTGTAATTTTTGAAGGAACGCTTAAAAAATTTTTCAAAAAAAAATTGCTTTAAACTAAAATTTAAAATGTCTCTTTAAGAAATATGAGATTAAACTTTGAAAGATTTTAAGGATAGGAAAAAATTCCACGATATTATAATGTTTATAAATTTTGCTGAAAAGAAGAATTACGATCTTATAATAATTTCAATTGAAGTCCTAAGACGAAGTATCCTTAACAATATTTACCTCAAAGCTAAAGAAAAAAGAATATTTACCGCAAAGAGATTGAAATTGGATACACGTTATATTTGAAATGAAATAAAAATGACCAATAGAAAAGGGAGATATTTTAAATGTAACTTAACTTTTAACTTGTTAGAAGATGAAACTATGCTAGATATGAGACTACAAATCGAAAAAGTTGAAAAATTAACTAAAATGGCTCTGAGAGAAATTGTAGTATTCTCTAATAGCCTATCTGAAAAGTCTGTTTAAATCTCCTGACACTTTCTTAAAGTAAACCAAAATTAAGTGTTTATACTAGAAGGCTGGAAAATCTAAAGCACTGGACGACTTTTGAATCTGTTCGATGTGTGATTTTTAAGTTGTTATCTTTGTGGTAAAGATTAAGTTTAAGCTAAAGATGAGAATAAAGTGTCATTCCGTTAAATTTTAAAATTGTTGATGAATTTTTCTAAGTGTTAATGATTATAAGGAGCATATTATATTTGACAATAANAAGAGATTGAAATTGGATACACGTTATATTTGAAATGAAATAAAAATGACCAATAGAAAAGGGAGATATTTTAAATGTAACTTAACTTTTAACTTGTTAGAAGATGAAACTATGCTAGATATGAGACTACAAATCGAAAAAGTTGAAAAATTAACTAAAATGGCTCTGAGAGAAATTGTAGTATTCTCTAATAGCCTATCTGAAAAGTCTGTTTAAATCTCCTGACACTTTCTTAAAGTAAACCAAAATTAAGTGTTTATACTAGAAGGCTGGAAAATCTAAAGCACTGGACGACTTTTGAATCTGTTCGATGTGTGATTTTTAAGTTGTTATCTTTGTGGTAAAGATTAAGTTTAAGCTAAAGATGAGAATAAAGTGTCATTCCGTTAAATTTTAAAATTGTTGATGAATTTTTCTAAGTGTTAATGATTATAAGGAGCATAGTATATTTGACAATAATTAAAGTAATCCCACATCATTCTAATCTAAGAGGTATAACGATTGGAGAGCTCACACACTTTTTAATTAGTTTATATAATTCACAAGTAAAATGAAAAAAAAAATCGATAAATATAGAAATCACAGAACAGGAAATATTTAAATACATTCCAAAGATACTACAGAAAAAAAAACAAGCAATCGAAAACATACTTTCACAACTTGACACAAAATTCGTTCAATTAGTTACAAGTATGCTAAAGTAGTCTTAAAGAATTTCTGTTTTCTGAGGGAGAATATTTTTTACGCATTTTTAAATAGAGAAACAAATGAAAATGAATTACATCATCTATTCCACCGGTATTTATTATACCGACAAAATTATTACTTTCTTATCAGATAACGATAAAATTCCTCTGTTACCTGTACATATATTGCCAATTGATAAAAATTAGAGTGTTTTTAGAGCAAATGGAAAGCGGTAGTAAGCTCAGTACTCGCGAACTTATCAAACGTGTACATATCGCCAACATCCCGCAATAAATTTGAAATTAGCTTTCCACTAAAGCTGCAGCTAATCTAAATAATTTAGCTACAATAAAAAAAAAGAAAAAGAGTAATGAATTGAGGTTTATATGAAAATGCGACCCCATATCAACAGGTTTCAATATCGCCAATATTCATATTCCTCTCAAAATAGTTATTCAGGTAAGCAATCGTGAAAGTGTTAATTCTAGTTGATTTGAAATTTTCGTGATAATAAACTTTAGAGACTAGAATCTTTAAAAATGTGCTAATTTTGAAAACACTGTAAATTAGTGAAATTTTATTTTTGTGAGCAAAATTAACCAAAATTACATAAGTCGATGAATGTGCTAGCATAACAAAAAATGTCTTAAAAAGCTGAAATCTGACACAAATAAGTCAGACGTACTTAAAAAGTAGTCACGTGAGCCTCACCTGGGTTTATTTAATATGTATGTACCATTATAGCTACGTGTGCATTTACGGACATTATTAAGCGACTTTAAGCTTTTATTTCACTTTCTATTTTAGCTGGTGTGGCTTAATAGAATTACTCATCGTCAAAAGGCAAATTTGTGCAAGTAGATTTGTAATAAGGTTTTTGTAATAGTTTGTTAAACAGAGTCATCAAGCAATCTAATCTAGTAAATTTTTAGTTTGCCCTCAAAAAGATTTTAGTTTAATTTAATTTTCTAGTAAAAGAAGGGTTAATAAAAAAGTACAACTGAAATACAATTTCAGTCTAATAAGAGCCAGCAGGCAATTATGGCAAGATTGGGTATCTTTATACAGATAGCTGCCTCTAAGCTCTCTAAGAAATTGGACGTATGACGTATGTTAAGTTAAAATTTTGATAATATTCAAAATGCAAAAAGTAAGTAAAGAAAATTTAACGTCCTCGAAATAGTGCTAAAATCTCTTAGAAATAACGAAATTAGGTTATCAAGCGAATAATTATCATTAAATAATTTGTTTAAAAACGTAGTTAATCTTTGCTTCAGTAAGAAAGAAAAAACTACATCATTCATTTGGAAATTAACTGTCCACTCTATTAAAGGTATATATAATGCCGCTTGGTTCCTAATGTAACAATCATTTATTCCTTCACAACATTATATGCATGCAAAGATCCTAGCTTTTATACTTAAGCATTAAAGAATTACCATAGGGTCTATAGAAAAATAAATGCCTTAAGAACATGAGGAGATTAAGTTAAAGATCTCAGCAAAACGTAAAAGTCCTCTAAAAATAGAAGTATATTTGCTTCATTATAAAAAGTGTATAATATTAGGGGATGGAGCAATCCAACACAAAATTCAATATTTATTATTTAGATGAAAAAAAGAAAAGATAATAACAAGTGATCGCGATGTTTTTCAAAAGGAATTGACATAAAAACTTTTGAAGATTCTAGGATCGTTTTCTTTTTGTAAGGCTATGTAAAGTACAGCTTCTTCTCTACATTACAAATAGTCGTATTGACCACTTCATATCTCCCCGTATGTTTACTTATTCATTTTGTTTGTCATTTTAACGAACTTATAAAGAAATTCTATCTTCGTCCTCTTGTAAAAAAGGAGTAAACTACGATTTTGTAGTGTGGCAGGCTAAAGTAGTTTTTTTTGACATCTTTAGAAGTACGTTTGCTACCCTTGATAAGTGCTTTTAATTTTTTGGCAACTTAAATCAATACTAAGTGATTATTATTATTATTAGTATCATTGATATATCATTTCTCTTATATTCAATATTTATTTTCAATTGCAATGTAATTAAAATTATCTGATACAAAATTATTAAGACTTTCGAACTTTGATTCTCTTTATCTTAACCAACAACAATTAGCTTCGATTCTATAATTAAATTCTTTTGTTCAAAAATGATTACGCTAAGGAATTTTATTGATGTACTTGAAAGCAAATACAAAAATATTAAAGTTATTTTGATTTAATAAATTCTTTATTATCGTTTTAAAAAGATAGCATATACACGTATTCTACATTTTAATTAGAGTATATTGAAAGACATCTGCTAAAAAAACAAAATTAAAGTCTAATCCTAACTTTAATTATCTTTATCTTAACCAAAGATTTTAAAACTTTTCTGTCTGTTTGGGCTCCGAAAAAAAATGATTTTCTTTTTTAAATTAACTCACTTTAAACTGATGCCCTTTCACGAGTTACACTAATTAAAACTAACCACAGGAGGGTTTATTTATGCAAGTAATCACCAGAGAATTATCTCGAAAATTGAATGCGAAAAATATTATGGCTAATTTAGTTTCCTTTTTTTTTTAGTATTTTTCTTCAATTCTCGGCTGGCATCTTAGTTAGCTTCTTTATAGAAAAAAGTTAAATAATTTTCGTTTTTTCAGTA
The DNA here is from genome assembly GCA_001015215.1 of Holcocephala fusca. Lineage (NCBI taxonomy): Eukaryota > Metazoa > Arthropoda > Insecta > Diptera > Asilidae > Holcocephala > Holcocephala fusca. The sequence goes on from JXPE01009085.1 coordinate 6,409, forward strand.
GTTCCTGATTTCAATATATCACTCAGTTTCAAATTTTTTTCTTGTGGTAACTGCCTTAGAAGAGCAGCAAAGAGGTAGCTTTGAAGTATCAAAAGTGGTTCTGTTCGCCAGTTTAGCGAAGATTGTAATGAATGAAAAATTATAATGTATTCATACTAAAGTTGACTGAATAACAAGAGCAAAGAAATGTTTTCGTTTTTGCATCATCTCGTGATTTTATTTCCTTAAGGGAATTTAAAAAAAATATACTCTAAATAATTTGTTGATAATTAGTACAAAACCTGATTATTCTAACTTAATTTTATTGATAATTTGTCAAATGTTAGCAATACAAAATTACTTTCATTATATTTGAATGTGTAGCAATTTTGTAAAATGGTAACATATAAAAAAAATTTCTAAGGCGTTATTTTTGTAAAAATATTCAATAATTTCAATGTTGTGCCATTGTGAGGGTTTTACAAAAAACCTTTTTTCAAAGTTTTTGTCTTCAGGGTTATAAAATAATTTCTTAACTCAAATAGGTTAAGCCCTAAATAAATTTACCAGAGGTCGAACTTTACAACAATGTAAATAAATGTTTGCTGGCCGTAAATTTGTTATTAATATTTAAAATAACGATTTAAAACTTTTGCATTTGCATTTGACGATAATGTAATAAATTAAACTTGATACTATATTCAGAAAAACATCACTAAAATAAATGAAGAAATGTTCAAGACACCTACCAATGGGATGAACCAAAAAATACTACGAATTATAGTATTTAATATCATCCTACACTCGAAAGCTCTCATATTCAATATCCATTACAATAAATCGTTATTTTATTTTCTATAAAACAATATTAAGAAATGTTATAAATTCATTGTTTTGTATAAAATTTGGAGTTTTTATAGTGCTTTTATTCTATAGTTTCAGCAAAAGCACTTATCCATCCATTAAAAGATGAAGAAAAAAATTTAAAAAGAATGGTGACAAGTTATAGTAATTTTCATTTTACTTAAAACAAAATTTAACCCAAGGTTTATGGGCTTTTTAGTTCATTAAGTAAATTTAGAATAGGATGAAAAATTGTGATGCAATCTCAGTTAAGATACTAAAAACATATACACTGTCTTAATTTTATCAAAAATTTTTATAGCTTCACAGATTGAATTACCATTAATAATTAATTCTTCATCACATACTAATAATAAGGCTAATAGATGCGTGTACACAATTATATTGCGTAAAACAATTCAATTTAAAAATGTGCTAAAAAATGGAAAATATTTATCGATCTTCTACTTGAGAATATGAGAAAAGTATGCATTGTGTTTAAATATCAAACTCTTTGTTACTGCATTGCTTTCAACGATCAGAATGCATAATTTTTAATAATTGCAGAACTAAGGCCCGTGCTTGTAAACAGTCCTAGGTCTATTAATGCAAATTAGTGTAAAGATAATAATTTTACTTTTCAGTATGGGATATCTATAAAATAACGTTTTTAAGGTGACGTAGTTGCTTGAAATGAAAAACTTTCACAAGAAAAGGATATTATAAATAACATTTTAATAGAATGAAATCTCTCGCGACTTGTTATTATTAGTATTTTTTGATAAAAGATATCAAAGATAGAGATGAAATAACGAAAAAACATGTTTTTAAAAAAATTGGTTTGAAGTAAAATCCTGGTAAATGTTTAAATAAAATTGCGTTTTATTTTCTACAGCATCACAGTATGAGCCGGGTGTTTATTCATCACACGTCCAAGGCCGTAATACCAACATGACGCAACGAGACGGAATCATCAAATTCGAAAATGAGCGAATAAAAACCCTTCAGGAAGAACGTCTTCATATTCAAAAAAAGACATTTACAAAATGGATGAATTCATTTTTAATCAAGGTATGAAAATATGAAAATATTTAAAGCAAAAATAAAAATTAGTTTTAAAGAATAATTCCGCAATATATTAGAACTGAACCTATTTTTTCAATATGTCAATAGGCAAAAATGGAGGTCGAAGATCTTTTTACCGATTTGGCCGACGGCATAAAATTACTTAAGCTCCTCGAAATCATATCATCTGAAAAACTTGGAAAGCCAAATAATGGAAGAATGCGTGTTCATAAAATAGAAAATGTCAACAAGAGTCTGGCGTTTCTGCACACGAAGGTGAGTAACTTAAGAAAAGTCATTCATTGAGTAAAGAAAGTAAATTTACCGGTTATAACATGATCTGAAATTTTTTGAATGCGAAGCTAAAAGAAGTTGAAACGGTTCAATTGCAACGTATCTACCTACCTACCAATGTTGCTTACAATTTCTGATTTAACTGGTTTACAACATACTAAAACATTAGGTCTACAGTACGTACTTACAAATTCAGCCATTTCTCTGCTTCGTGAGCTCCAAGTATCCAACTCAATTGCCATTCATGGCATTCAACAGCAGGTTCTTACGAGTGGCTTATTTTTTTTATGTATCTATTTATTCATTTATTTTTTCTGTTTTTTATCTTCTTAACTGTTCTTGCACGATTAACTAGAACATTGAGTTTCTAAATGGCCAATAGCAAATATCATTCATTTAAAAAAAAAAGCAAACCTATTTTAAAGTCCTCTTCTAAAAAATACCTCTGAAAGAAACATAATTTGTAGGCATTTTGGAGGTCTTAATACTGAAAATATGTAGCACAAAGAATTCTACTTATGTCATTATTCTGTAAACGTACCACTCCACCCAATAGTAAACAGCTGAAGCTCACAAAAGGGAGCTCTCGATGCAGCTCAGCTTTTGGCTTGAATGCATTCTAAGTAATAGAAACTACAATACGCTGAAAAATTTAAATTATAAGAAAAACATCATCGTGATACGTTTTATCTGGATGGGGTGATTAAAAGGCATGTAATTAGGTCCATTTACGCAATTAATATTCCCATTAAGTTTGGAATTAGATGTGAAATAAAATTTTAAAGTTGAAAACTGTTATGAGTACACGTAGCATGCATATCTAAGATACTTACTTAAATTAGGAATAACAATAATTAAGAAGCAAATTATTAAAATTGAGATAATTCAAAATACTCACAGTTTCCTTTGACAATTCAATTAATTAAATATTGAAATAGTAAAAGTAGTAAAAGGTATAATAACAACAAGAATTGTAATGTTGTACATTCTTGAACCCATATTCTTTTTTCTTTTTAATTTTTTGAAGAATTATAGTATTATCGAATAATATCATCGATTTTATTGAACTTTGTTACATTTTGTTTTTATGCGAACACAAAAAGCCAACTGGCTACCTTACTTTAAATTAATGGTTTAAGATTTTCTAATTATTTAATTAAATTTAATATTTTTTTAAGATATTTTCTACTTATTTACGAGTTATTACATTTATTTATTATTCTGTGTTTTTGATTATGAAATCAAGTCATCACTGTCTTTAGATGAAGATACGCTTGATGCATCTTCTTTAGGATTGTAATGAGATTCATATTAAAAAATTTATTCTACAAAGTATCTACGAGATTTCTCGATAATTATCTTAACGTTTCGCTAGAGCTTACAATTTTTTTACGCCTCAAGTAGAATACTATCTAATATTCTTAAAAGAAATGGTACTTAAATATTTTATATTTTATTAGATTCAACTTAACCTACGTATATGTATGTGAACTTTTACTTTTTTATCGCTAGAATTTTTATTTTTAGTAGTAGGAACAATACTTTGGTATCAAGTTATTCACAACAAAATTTCTTAATAGGAAAAACACAAATTGTATAATTTGGATATACTAAAAGTACCATTTCCTGGTGTACAGTGAGAAATATTGGAATAGCGTAATGTTTAATTTCATTTGTTAGTCTTGTTGGATTATTGGAACAAATCGTTAATATTTCACAAAAATAACATCAGATATATTAAATATATTTAGTTTTAATAATTTGCAGAAGCTTTAGAAAAAAATTTCTATTAGTTTTTTATAAGAAATTTACACACGTCCACATATGTGGAGAATGAACGTTCGAGGTTGTGTTTTTATGTAAATGACTAAATGTATAGGGTTAGATATCGATTGGTTTTCTTTTCATCACATAACTCTTATTGTTAATTTCTCGAAGAGTTTTTGTCCTTCTTTGTTTTTTATTTAGGCAATTATAAATAAGAAACCATTTAGATTTTTCACTAATTTAAATTTACTAAAATTAATAAAATTGCCAGTGTAATTGAACTGATTGCTGTTCTTACTTCCTTTTCCTTTTTTTTTTTGCATAAAAAGACATTAGTTTTTAAACATTATCTTCCGTTAATGATTCCAATCGATGCAATTCTTTTGCATATTCTTTTTACAACTACTTCGTGGTATTATTTTATGTGCTTTTACTAATTACATAATTACCTACCTTAACGAAAATGAAAAAAAAACCTGCTTTCCATATGATGATTGAGAGTTGCCTTCGAGTAGAAAGGTTTAATAAAAATTGTCCATATTCGACAATTTAATAAGGAAAATATTTCAATAAAAGAGGACTACTA
>JXPE01009085.1:13358-24274 GCA_001015215.1 Holcocephala fusca
GAGTGAGACTTACCAATTTCACAGTTTTACTAGTGATAGGAAAAANGGGAGAGTTGATGGACAACATAGTGTGGTGAGTGAGACTTACCAATTTCACAGTTTTACTAGTGATAGGAAAAAGTCGTCGTCCAAAGAGTTAAAACGAAAAACTATTTTTTTTAATCCTCTTATAATGAAATTATATCAATTATAAAGTATTACAAATTTATTTGAATTATTTCTCCCGCAATGCGAATAGTAAAGCGCTACGAGGCGCGGGCCGATATATCGGCTCTGGCACTTTTCGCCAGTGTAGCAGGAGCCGATGTATTGGCTCCTGGTACTAAAAAGGTTAAAATAAAAAGCTTTAAAATAATAAATTGCTTGAAACTGCGCCGATTTATTCGGCGCAAAATTCAAAAAGTATTTGCATTATTTCAATTGGAATGATGGTGGATGAATGTGATTTGTGTCAAGAGTAAAATCTGCAGCCTATCAAATACATTAATATTACAGGAAAGGAAAATATAAATCTCATATAATCATAAAATTTTTAACAAATTAAACTGTTAAAAACTGTTAAAAACAATGTCTATTGCAATATGCAATACTAGCTGCAATATGTTCTGCACATTTATATATTTCATAGTTAGCAACCGTTTATTTTTCCATAAATTTAGCAATCATCAATGACAATTATTATCTAGGAAAAGAATGTACGTTTAGATGCCTTTTAAAACGGCTGTAATTTTTCTCTAGTTTTGGTGTGTGTGTGTGATTTTTTTTTTATATCTCTACTAACAGTATTCGCCAAATATTTAGTTTTAGCAAAGAAATAATTCAAACCTAACGAATCGATGTATTTTACATTAGGTATAAGGAATTTTTTGCGATGTACAAAATACTTAAAAAAGTATACAAAAACACAACGCGTCCTAAATATTTTTCCTAGTGCTAATTTTAGGTTTTTTAAATTTTACTCACATGTGCACAAAGTCATTGTATGTAGTAATAAATATAAAGAATCTTTCTGTTTAGTGATTTATTTTACTTGCATTGATTTATTCTTAAAATATTCATCTTATTTTATTTCTGAAAATAGGTACGTTTGGAATCAATAGGAGCTGAAGATATTGTTGACGGTAATCCCAGATTAATTTTGGGTTTAATTTGGACGATAATTCTTCGATTTCAAATTCAAGAGATTGAAATTGATGTTGTAAGTTTTTATTTGTTTAATATTACTATTTTAAATACATATTGGGTTAAATTATGTATTTAGGATGAAGAAAACGAATCTTCCGAAAAACGTTCTGCCAAAGATGCTTTGTTGTTATGGTGTCAAAGAAAAACACATGGATATCAAGGTGTTAACATTCAGGTACATTTTCTAATAAACTTACATGTATCAATAAATTTATATATTTTATGTAAATATATTAGGATTTCACTTCTTCTTGGAGATCAGGATTAGGCTTTAATGCTTTAATACATTCACATCGACCAGATTTATTTGATTACTCAAGCCTTACACATGGTAGAAATATAGAGAATTTAAATCATGCTTTTGATACTGCAAGTACAGATTTGGGCATTCCTAGGTATGTCTTCAATTATTTTGTGTAAGTAGTTTTATAATATTTTATTGTTGTCATTTGTTTTTAGACTTCTTGATGCAGAAGATGTTGACTCCGCTAGACCAGATGAAAAGTCAATTCTTACTTATGTAGCCTCATATTATCATACTTTTGCAAGAATGAAAAATGAACAAAAGAGTGGAAAACGCATTGCTAATGTGAGTTAATTTTTTTTATTACGATTCATTTAACAAATTTCCTGAGTTAACTATTTTTCGAGATAATTACTGATTAAAATAATCGGCTTTTAATATATAATTTTTCCTAAATAAATTTTAAGAAATATTGAATAAAAATTTGTATGTAAAATATAGTAAATAAAAAGTCTTTCATAAAGAGCAACGTAACAAGCTTCAGTTTCTACCGAGCCAGAATTTTTATAATAAATATTCGAATTATTTGTAATTGGAGGTATTAATAACATTTACTTAGTTTGTCGCCGGCCGTTCTTGATATTATCGGGAAATTATAAATTGTTAAGTTTTACTAAATCTCATAAGTTCTCATAAGTTCTCATAAGTTCTCAACCCTGTTCCATACAAAAGTTGAGGTGTGCAACCTATTATTACCTATTACCTATATTACCTATATTACCTATGCATCGCGCCTATTGAACCATCCTTTACTTCCAAAATACATAACTATTGTCAATCCTATTACTATTAATACTATATTCTACAGACTAAAAAGATCCTTGTACAATGTTAGCCGTTCCCACTACTACAATGAAAATTTAAAATAATTTATCTATCGATAATCATTTGCCTTTTTATTGGATTTTTATTCATGTGCTTTATGTTCAAAAAGCTACATTTCTGGAGTAGGATATTTGTTATTGTTTTTCCGAGAGAAATAGAGTTTCCTGATACAAAAGTCCAAGTGAACTCATTCTACATCCCTACCCAGTGGTCTGTAGTAAGGTTCGACCACCAGACCAAACAATATTTCTAAAGAAAGCCATCAAAACTCCGATCTAAGATTCTTCACCTGACAGTTGTCATTGAAATAGGCACCCGAGGCAAAAAAACTATGAAGCGGTCTACAGCTAGAACCACTTATTACAACATTAACACTCTCTCATAGTTTGTACAGCATTATCAGCAGATCTGATAATTGGACATTAGAAATTTGTTCTAAAAATTCAAGCTCAATACCCTTCTTATAGGATTTTTGTTAGATTTTGGAATAAACACTAATTTTTCCTTTTCTAAATTTTAGGTCTGCAAATACTTCTGAAGCAGACTTTAAAAATTGACTCAATCTGTCCTTGAGTTGGTTAAAACTTTCCTGGATCAATGATATATATATGCCATCTAACTCTGGAGATTGAAATGGTTGGAATAAGAAAATGACTTACTCACATTTTTCCAAAATACACACATGTTAAGTAGAATTTCAACCATAGATTCAAGGTGTGTTACCCGGCGTTACGTTTTCTAACATTAAGGTGCACCCAGAAGTTCTTCATCAGAAACCTGAGTGATTTCTCTATGCCTTGAGCCTTTAAGCGAGTTTTTGTACTCATCTTAATTGGTTTTCCTGTGGTTTCTAGATCTAACCTGTACAATTTCTTGTAATTCTATTTCAAAATTAATTGAAAAGTGATCACATAGTAAACCCGCTTTTAAGACGTATTAGCTACTAAAGAAATTAAGCGCATGTAAATGTTACACTTATCACCTATTCCTATTAATTAAAATGAACTTATTATCCCTGTTCGATGTAATGATATTTTTGCTAAGTAGTAAGCTTAGTAGCAGCTTGCCATGAGACTCTCCGGGAAGTCCGGGTTAGACAATATAACTTGTTGGTAATATCGTCCAAGGTTTTTATACTCCATTTCGAGTCCTATTTTTTCTGTTTGGAAGGATTCTTCAATGGTCAATTCTAACTTCATATCCCTGTTAAATAAGCCTATTGGTCGAAGGACTTCTTTCATTTTTAAAGAAACTATTTAATATTCGCTGCATAATTTCTCGTACATATTTTTATTATAGACTTTATTTAAATATGCGAAATAAATTTCTTTTTCGATTCTGAAGTCTTAGACTTTTAACAATATTCCGGACTATTGATTGTTCAAAATGGAGATTGTAATATATTCTTCAATTACGATTTCATAATTAAAGAATTTTAGAATACAGTAAGAACTTATTATTTGCGCAATAACTTAAAGGTCTGTTATTAAAAAATAAAAAATCGCTAAGATTCAATAGCTCAAAGAGAAACTTTTATAATATGCCGAATTGTCAGTCATCTATAAATACAACATTATTATTCTTCTTCTGTATCAATAAATATACAAATATCAACATAGACTAAAAATTTCTGAAATAATTTTTTAAGTTCACTGAATTTATAAAATAGTTAAAATATTGACACTTTTTTTTTAGATTGTTGGTCAACTAATGGATGCTGATAGGAAAAAAGCACAATATGAAAGGCTTACAACAAATTTGCTTAGCTGGATACGACATAAGACAATAGAATTAGAAAAGCGAGATTTTCCGAATTCTTTAGAAGGCATCCAAAGAGAGCTACTTGCATTCAAGGAATATAGAACAATAGAGAAACCTCCCAAGTATTTATTGCTTTTCGTTTTATTTTAGGTTTTTCTTATTCAATCTAAAGCAATTAGCTAACGTAATTATTTTATATAATTCTTAGATATAAAGAAAGAAGCGAAATTGAGGCTCTTTACTTTACCATTAACACACTACTGAAGTCACTGAATCAACCACAATACATCCCCCAAGATGGCCAGCTTGTAAATGATATCGAGAAAGCATGGCAAGGCTTAGAAAATGCTGAACATAATCGAGAAGTGGCGTTACGTGAAGAATTACTGCGACAAGAAAAACTGGAACAACTTAATTATAAATTTGAAAAGAAGGTAATTTTGTCACAATTCGGAAGAGTGTTAATTACATTTATTTTCTTGCATGTGCTTTTAGTCCGTTCTGCGCGAAGGGTATCTTAAAGAAATGATTCAAGTTCTATCGGATCCGAGATATTTACGACAAGTTGATGCGACATTGAAGAAGCATGAAGCTATATCAGCTGATATATTAGCTAGAGTTGAACGATTTCATGATTTAACTGCTATGGCCAATGAACTTGAGAAAGAAAATTATCATGGCAGAGATAGAGTTAAACGTCGTGAAGAGGAAGTGATGCAAAAGTGGAGGAAACTTTTGGAACTCCTTGAAAATCATAAGAATAACTTATCACTTATGAGTAATTTAATGAATTTATTAAGAGAAATTGCTACAACCTTGGAAACCATTACGGAGTTGCAATTACAATTTGCATCAGAAGACGTCGGCCCCCATTTACTTGGGGTTGAAGAGCTTCTTCAGGCTCATTCACTTCAAGAACTGCAAGTTAATGCTTTAGGTGAGACTTTAAAACGTTTCCTACGTCAGGGACAGACATTTAAATCCACAGACCAAAAAGATGTTCCTCTGCTTTTGCAAAGACTAGATGAACTAGAAAACGCTTATGGAATGTATGTCTTAATGGACTTTAATAATTAATCATCTCAAATATTGTATAGTAAGCTAATTTTTTTAAAATTTTTAGATTAGTAAATCTTAGTGCAAAAAGAAGCGCTAGGTTAGAAGAAGCTCGTAATTTCTATCTTTTCATGGAAGACTACGATAATGAAGAAGGCTGGCTGGTTGATAAACAACGCATTTGCAAGACTGGTATTACAGCAAAAGACTTACGAGCTGTATTGTCATTGCAACAAAAACATAAAGCATTAGAAGATGAAATTAAAGTAAGAAAACCAAAATCAATACAAATGAGTGAAGCTGGCAAGAAACTAATTTCTGAAAAACATCCAAGATCATCAGAAATAAATTCGAGAATAGATTCCTTGAAGGAACATTGGACAGCTCTTGAAGATTTAGTTGAACATCGAAAACGTCAGTTAGATGATGCAGCAGAAGCTTATCAGTTCTACGCAGATGCAAATGAAGCTGAATCTTGGTTGAATGAAAAAATGGCTTTAGTTGCATCAAATGATTATGGAACAGACGAACCATCTGCACAAGCACTGTTGCAAAGGCACAGAGATCTTCAAGGAGAATTAAATGCTTATTCCGGTGATATTTTAAATTTAAATCAGCAAGCTGAAAAATTAGTTAAGGCAGGAATATGCACCCTAGAAGTGAGTATATTTTTTCAAATAATTTTTTTTGTGCGTATTATCCTTGTCTGCATTTAAATTTATATATTTTTTTTGATTTTCAGTTATCTGCTGAACCTGAACAATTACCTGAGATAGATCAAGAAGAGTGGCTTAATATAACTCGTCTAGTCCCAAAAGAATACTGGGATGATGAACCAGTGGAACGAATTGAACGTCGTAAAGTAACTGAAACAAAATTGTTACCACATGTAAAAGCGATGTATCCATTTGAAGGACAAGGAATGAAAATGGAAAAAGGAGAAGTATTTTTTATTGTTTTTATAGTTTGAAAAATTTGCTCAATAAACTAATTAAATTTGAAGATAATGATCTTGAAAAATAAAGCAAATTCTGATTGGTGGTGTGTAAGAAATGAACACGATATTGATGGATTTGTACCAGCAAACTTTGTCCGTGAAATTGAACCAAGGCCAGTTGCTTGCTTAGTTCCAAAAGCTGAAAAAGTAATTATAATTTTACTATTTAAAATACAAAATATTCATTTGCAAACAAAATTTAAGGTTAAAACAATGCAAAAAGTTAAAAAAACCGTCCTAGTTCGGGAAGTCGTTCCAGTTAAAAGGATAAAGCCTACAAGTATATCACAAATTAAGCCACTCATTAAGCGTCGATCCTCAACAACTCCAAGTGAAAATGCTGACAGCGTAGAAAAACGCCAGAAACGTATTAATATAACTTACGATCAGCTTCAAGATATGGCACAAAAAAGACATGCTTTACTTGAAGATTCGATTTGTCTTTTTGGTTTCTATAGAGAGTGCGATGATTTTGAAAAATGGATGAAAGATAAAGAAAAAATGATAAAAACTGATGAAATGGATAAAGTCGAGAGTGCAAAGAGAAAATTTGAAGTAAAAATAATCGATTCATTTACAAATATTTATAATTAATGATTTCTTTTTATTTAGAAATTCCTAACAGACTTATCGGCAGCATCGAAACGTGTCGAATCAATTGACACTGATGTAGAGAATTTCACTAGGTTGGGTCATTCACAGTTAGATAAAATTAAATTAAGACAAAAACAAATTCATCAAATGTGGCAACGTTTGAATAATGCCAAGGCTCAAAAAGAAAAAAGTTTAGAAGGTGCGTCAAGTGTTGAATTATTTAATCGTACTTGTGATGAAGCAAAAGTTTGGATGAGTGAAAAAATGTTGCAACTGGATACAGCAGTTATTAGTCCTGATTTGAAAACAGTACAAGCATTACAAAGACGACACCAAAATTTGGAGAGGGAATTGGCTCCTGTAGAAGAAAAAGTGAATAGAGTAAATTTCTTAGGAAATTCGTAAGTATAAGCCTTCAAAAATGCAAAATACATATATAAAAGAAATATTTCTTCCATTTTTTAAATAGAGTGAAAAATTCATATCCGTCAGAAAGAGCAAATGTAACAGCTCGTCAACAGGATGTTCAGGATATGTGGAAACAAATTCACGCTAAAGCTATAGAGCTTAGGTCTAGAATAGAAAATGCTGTTGGACAACAAATATTTAACAATAGTGCTAAAACACTTTTAGCTTGGATAGATTCTGTTAAGGATCAACTTAATGCAGATGAAACTGCTAAAGATGTGGAGACTGCAACGAACCTTTATAAGAAACATACTGATTTGGGTGATGAAATCAAAACTCATGACCATGAATTTGATGAAATTATAAATTTGGGTCAGCAACTTACTGAAGGAAATTCAAATATAGATGAAGTTAAGAAAATCACCGAGCGATTAAATGCTGAAAGAGACGCTATTAATCGAGGATGGGCTGAAAAACAAAAATGGCTTCACCAATGTGTTGAACTACAAATTTTTAACAGGGAAGCAGATAAGATTGATGCTAACACTAAAAGTCATGAAGCATTCTTGGAATATGCAAATTTAGGGGTAGAAGTTAAATTATATAACATTGTTGGATATTTTAGAATTAACTAGTATTCTATTTTTAGAACTCTTTAGATGAGGTTGAAGCTATTTTGAAACGGCATGAAGATTTTGAAAAAATTTTAATGGCGCAAGATAAGATTTTAAAAGGATTTTCTGATCATGCTGACAAATTAATTGCAAATGAACATTACGACTGCAAATAGTAAATTGTGAAATTCCTAAAAAATTGCAATTTAGTTATTTGAATATGTTTTAGCATTGATGATAGACGAAAACAAGTTTTAGCAAAGCGAAGAGTAGTAAAGGAGCGAGCTTTTGAACGGAAACGACTACTGCAGGCCTCAAAAGATTTTCAAAAATTCTCAGCAGAAGCAGGAGACCTTAATTCATGGTTAAATGATAAAATGAAAATTGCTAGTGATGAAAATTACCGTGATCTTTCACATCTTCCTCGGAAATTACAAAAACACAAAGCCTTTGAAAGGGAATTAAGAGCAAATGAAGGCCAATTAAGAAATATAAACAAGGCAATTTTAAAATGTTTAATATAGTAAAAAGTTTCTGTAATGATTCAATTTTAGGACGCTGAAGCTTTAATAGTAACTAAAAATAGAGTTCCTGAAGTGGAAAAAATGGTCATTGATCTTAATAAGAAGTGGAAAGAATTATTAGTTTTATCAAAAGATAAAGGTAATCAGGTTTAAATATTAATTATAATTATTTAAAATGGAATTAGCTTTATGTGATATAAAGTAAAGTTCTTAGTGGATATTTAAAATTGAAAAAGTTAAAAAAGGTTATTTAACTTTAAGCAGAACATATGGATCGAATCATTTATAGGAAGGTTAGATTATTCCATTTATAGTACACTAATTTCTTAAAACAAGTGTTTCCCCCTTCAGTTATTTATGAAAATATCCTTGGTACATTGCACCGGAATGGAGTAAATAAAAAAAATTTTTGAAAGTTTCTTAACAGCAATTTAAGATAATTTGAAAGACATTTTACTTTAATCTATATGTAATATTGAACATTATATGATTTACCAAATTAAACGATCATAGGATTAGATTATTGCACACAATCCACAACATTACCTCTTGACGTTCTTTGGAACGCCATTTGGACTTTATTAAAGCTTGCAAATTCATTTGCCCAGGAGATATCACAGTGTTCGCTCCTATAGAATATTTCTAGGGTTACATTAATCATTAAGAGCAATAGAAAAATCTCTTCTTAAAACAGCTTTAGTTGTTATTTCATCAAGTGTAGTGAATTAACTATGTTACTCAACATGAATTTGTCTCACAGTCAATCGGATATTTTTTTCAATCCTAATGTTGAAAGCACCTAAACTTCTAGGAAGCATTCCAGTGTGGCCGGTAAATGTGAGGAATTTTTCAACAATATGCACTAAGCTATAAAGAATAGAGTTTACGGGTCTTCTTTTAAGGTAAAAGTGCTGACAATTCAAAATTCGATCAAAATTGACTTCCTTCTTCAATGCCAAATCCAGCAGTACTTTTAGAATTTGAAGAAGAAATAATATAAGTCTAAACAGTCTTTACCCAGGTGGCACTTTATAATCCGCCTAATTGGGTCTTGGTAGAAACAATATTTTTGCCTACCTCCATTTTTTTTTCACCATAATGACATCGCTGATATGCTTATGACTGAGGCTCCGTTTACCAATAATGAATACAATCGTAACATCGTCACGCTACGTCATTCGATACATCTAAGTCCGGATATAAAGTCACCATTAAAATCGAGCCGTGTGAGTTTGTAGTAGAGAGTTTTATAATTCTCCTCTGCTTTTTTAAAACTAAATTAAATTTCATTATTGAAGCAGAAAGACTTTGCTCTATATTCAAATTAAACTCATTAGCCTTTTATGTATCTTACTAATCCAAAAATAATCCTCTCTGTCTCCCTAATTTCTATGACCAAAATTATTCATTCAATGGCATTGAGACACTTGTCATTATTTAGCCGGGTAATGAACTTCAAAATCTTTATTCGGTTCCTAAGTTCACTGGACACCAATATTTGAGTAGATTTTCCAACCACTAATATTGTTATTGGATTTTAGGAATTTACTAAAAGCTTTATCATTTTTTGAATCTTAATATTTATATAAAAAAATAAATTAAATATATGCGTACGTTACATGAATTAATTAAAATATTTGTTAATATCCATGAAATATAACGCTTGTTTTGCGTAGGTCGCAAACTGGAACAAGCTTTACTACAACGAGAACATAATCGAGCTATAGATGACGCTAAGAAAAAAGTAAATGAGTTGGATTCAGCGCTGCAAAGTAAAGATGTTGGAAATGATTTAAGAAGTTGTAAAGATTTAATTAATAAACAACAGGTTAATATATTTATTTATAACATAATTTTGAATTATATAAAGTAATTAAAAAATATAGTTGTTGGAATCAGAAATTACATTATGGGAGCAAAAAATTGAAGAGCTTGTATCTTCTGGAGAAGAAATGGCTCACGAAGGTCATTTTAATGCTAAAAATATCAAGGATGAAACAAGAAAAATTCAAAATCGCTTTAAGCATCTTCGAGATCCTATTAAAAAACGCCGGGCAGATCTTGAAGAGAGTTTAAATTATCATAAATTTGTTTTTGAATTAGATACAGAATTTCAATGGATAAATGAACACATGCCAGCAGCTACTTCAAGTGAAATTGGTCAAAATTTACATCAAGCTCAAACCTTATTTAAAAAACATAAAAAACTTGAGGCTGAAATTAAAGGTCATCAGCCAATGATCAATAAAGCTTTAATGGCTGGACAAAATTTAATTGAACAAAATCATACCGAAAGGAAAAAGGTACAAGCGATGATATGAAATTTTCTTTAATATCTTTTTAATGTAAAATAATTTCTAGGTGCTTGCACTTTGTGATGACTTAAAAAGAGCTTGGTCTGCCTTGGAGGATAGTACAAATGAAAGAATGAAGAAACTAGAAATGTCTCTCAAAGCTCAACAGTATCTTTCTGAAGCTAGTGAAATTGAAACATGGCTTGGAGAAAGAAATAATGTTCTAAGATCTACAGATTATGGCCGCGATAGAGATTCAGCCACAAAACTATTAACAAAACATAAAGTTAGCTTATGATGTGATATTTAATAACAAAATTTCTAAATTAATTATTATTTCTAAGGCTATTGAAT
>JXPE01009177.1:0-11875 GCA_001015215.1 Holcocephala fusca
AAGACGAAGAAGTTAAAAAGTTTACTCTACAGCATAAAGGAAAGTCTAGGCTTAGCCGAACAGTTAGAGTCATTTTTCTTAAATGAAGATTCTTCAAATGAAAGGAGCACAAAGTTTAAACGAGAACTTCATAAGTGCTTAGCACCTTATAAGGAAATTTACAAAGATCTTTTAACTAAAAGCAAGCAATCTAAAATAACAGATTTTTTGCAAAANAATACAGAAAAATGCTCAGAGGATGACGATATCTTGCCAAAAAGAAACGCCCGCAGTTAATAGTGCTTAGAGATGACGAAGAAAACATTGTTTAATTCATATTAACATGTATTACTTCTTATTATGAAAATATAATAGCATGTTTTTTTAATTTTTGGAACCTAACCCCTCTTTTCGTACTAGTCCTTTGCTTCATATAACACGGATTCGTATAACATGGCAATTTTCGGAACGTAACTCCCGTGTTATACTGGGATGACTTGTATATATTCTGACTATTCTTACAAAATGTATCTAATCAGATTTCCGATACCAACATTAATTGTAAAAAAATTGCTTACAGCTCATTGAGATTTTTCTGTCTGGGAACATGTTAAAATGCTCATATAAGCTCATATACGAGGTACTTGAGCTATATGGCAAGGTGCACTTTCCTGTTTAGAACTATACAATCCTAGTTAATATAAAGTGACTCATCATTCGATAGTATTTAATGAAATTCTAGTTCGAGGATTGATGAATTATGGTCAATATGTGATCAACGAAGCGAAAACGTAACTAACAATTATATTTGATTTTTTGTTAAATCTTTCTAAACTTTCTAATACTGAGTTAAGCATTTTTTACGTGTAATATCCCGCTGGAATCAACGAGCTTGTTCAACATTTGGGTTATTTTGCAAAAAATTGATTACCCAGATCATGTGAAGTGTTTCTGTAGAAAAGAATTGTTATATGACCTTTTTTTTACTTTACGACCTCTAACTGATTTGTAAGCTTTACCAAAATAGATTCTTTGCGGAATCCTTTCTTTTTTAAATAACCCAAACTCGTCAGAAATGGTTAGAAGTTGTTTTGTATCAATTCTGCTTTTAAAATTTTATTGGATGTCTTTTATTTTTTTATTACTAATTCAATCCTATGCTAAAGTGGTGATCTAATAATTTGGAGGAATGAATTGAAATGTCGAAATCATCTTACCAATGGTGTATGGAAATTGACGAAAATAATTTCAGTAAATTGTCTTGGATATTGTTTCGTTCGAATAAATTAGCGGATGGTGTTTAATCTTTCAACCTTAGATTATATAACAAATGTTTTTGTTCTAATTTCTTAAATTAACCTTGACTTACGGAAAAAAATAGCTTCTTTTTAGATAAAGAAATAGATGGTAACTAACTTTTAACTTATTCATAGATCTTAAAAAATCATATTTGTTATCGCTTGAGTTTAATTTTCTAGCCATAGCACTTATGCATTTTCCGTATTTTCCATTGCAACTTCATTAATGCAAAAATTATCCTCATCATCATCATTGTACAACAACCAGCTGCTACAGTTTTTCTAATAGAATTGTGATTTTGTCTTATTATTTTTATTTTGGCTTCATTCATGGAGTAAAATTTTGTAATTTATGTTATTTTTTCTTTATTAAATAGACGATCTAAAATTTTAATTTCGGTTTCCAAAGAATTTTGGTTTCTTTTGGCATGGTAAAACCTCTAAAAATTTAATTAAATTACAAAAGCTATAATTATTTAATATTAACTTGTTAATATGAAGTCTTAAAACATTTCGATTAAAAAAAAGCACAGCGAGGAAAACTTTTCTGTTGTTGAAAACTTTTGGCTGCAATTCACATGAACCAAATATTAGGGGGACCAGAAAGTAATGTCGTTTCTCAGCATGCCAATATTTATTAATCATTTATCAGTTTATTGTGCATTTCAAAGCAGTGCCAAAGACATTTTAAGGTTTAAGTGAATTATTTAGTTGCGAATAATTAAATCTCAAATTTGTTTTTCCAGTTTTGGTGGAAATGGCCGGCAAAATACCAGAAGAGGTATATATCCGGCATTGTATGCCTTTTGAGTTTCACAAGGGTATTAACGCAACAATTGCTACCAAAAACATTTGCGATGTTTATCAAAATGCATTAGACATTCGTAAATGCCAAAGGTGGTTTTTTAAATTCAAATCCGGTAATTTTGATCTTTCCGACTCGTATCGCTAAGGAAGACCAACAATTTTTGGATAATGACGTGTTAAGAGTGGAAGTGGAAGCAAATCCATACGGGACAATGGAAGAATTGTCAAAACTTCTTTACAAGCTTTGGTCGACTATCCAAGAACAATTGCAGCAGATTGCTGAGGTAAGCAGAGCAAGTGTTTTAGGTCCTGCATAATTTGTCCGAATAAAACAAAGTTAACCGATCCATGACATGCAACATATTGCTACAACGACACAATAAAGAAGCGTTTTTTGATCACTTGATCACTGGAGACGAAAAATGGATCTTGTATGATAGTCCAAAACGCAAAAGGCAATGATTCTCTCCAAATAAACCGCCACGAAGTACGGCTAAGACAGGTTTACATCCCAAAAAGGCGCTTTTATATATTTTGATGGAGTATTCGCGGAATCGGTCATTTTGAAGTGCTGAAACCTGAGCAAACTGTGAATGCAGACCTTTATTGTAAACAATTGGATGGAGTAAATCAGTCTTTAATTGAAAAGTGTCCAGCGATTGTCAACAGAAAAGGCGCTATTTTGCAACACGATAACGTAAGACCGCACCGTGCAATACGAACGATAGAAAAAATTATTGAATTGGGATGGGAGAAACTGCCTCACTCATCATATTCGCCCGACATTGCACAATTGGATTTCCATTTATTCCGATTGTTTCTATGTGACAAGAAATTTGGAACTTTGGATGATATCCTCTCCAGATATTTTGCTCAAAAACCAATTGATTTTTATCGATCCGGTATTGAAAATTTGCACACTAGATGGCATAAGGTTATTGATAACGAGAGTGTTAACTTGTTAAAAATTTATTTGTTTGAATTTAATGTAAAAAAGACGACATTACTTTCCGGTACCCCTAATAGTTTTATTGTGCATAAAAAAATGGAAGTCTAGAACTATGTATGCGGCCTAAATGCTCATTTTGAATAAATCGAGCGATAAGTGTATTAGAACTATCCAATGGATAATAATCTGCTCTTACTCTGGGTGTATTCCTTTTCAATGTGAATTTTGAACTTAAACTGCTCAATTTAAAATCTACGATGAAATTCGAGACTTTCCTGTGTAATTGTAATCAAAATAAATAGATTTTAGGCAAAACGAAAAGCCAAAAAAATTATTTCGTAAGAATGTTTCTAAATTTTTTATAATATTTGTAAAAGTAATCAAGAAATTATAAGCCTGACAATATTTTAAATTTATTATTAAAAAATTAACCTGAAAACTGAAAAAGAATCTCTCCATTAAGAAGAGAAAAAGTGTATTTTTATTGGCAATATTTTGGGACAAAACAAGCAACAAAGTTAATAAATAAAAAAATAAAGGAAAGTAATAGTTCTATTCGACTTCTTCGAGAAAGACTTTAAAATGAGAACACTTTTAAATTTTTCAACTATTTTTTTAATTTAATTTTTAGTTTAATTTAAGGTTTAATTTCGTTCTTTGAGAATATAAAGAAAAAGTTTGACTTTATTGTCAGATTGACTTTAGAAAACTTATTTGAAAAATTTTAAAACTTTAACTTAAAAAGTTTCTAAATAGAAAAACGGATCTTGTTCATAGAAAATAAATCTTCTCTTTAGCAAAAAAAAGAGGCGTAGCGTATTCCAGGTTAGTCCTTTGTTTAAAATCTTCATCATATACCTAATATTACGACGAAAGGATAGAAATACTTAAGAACCTAATTGATTTGTTTCCATTGGATCCCTGTTCTGTGTCATTTGCAGTCAAGTTCTTTAGATTAATGTTCATTTTTATAGTGTAAATATCAAATATTGATGCCAGACAATTCACAGTTTGTAGGTTTTAAAGTCTACTCATTTAGTAAAACTTCGCCTAAATAATCAGGAAAGATGATTGTCCCTTTTCCACTAATATATCTATCCTCATTATCTCATATGTGCACTGTAGGTTTTTTAACTTTAATTTATCCTTAAAGATTATAAATACATGCATACAAGCATATACATATTATCCCCGAATTGTTTATACTTTCAAAATCCGGGTTTTCTGATCATAAAATTAATTATTACTATTATTATTAAGAATTATAGTCCAAGAGGTGTATGTATCTTAGCATCATTCTACCTCACTTAAGTCCAGTAAGAGATCCTTGACGTATTTTTAAAATTTGCTGCACTAGCTCCGTCTCATGGGATCATAATTCGCTACGATAAGATCAACTAAAGTATTAGGTTGTTCAATAAGTTTTGAGGTTTAATAAAAGAGGGAGTTGCTACTAGCGTAATTTTTTTTTGTTATGTTGATGCACTCTTTTTATGAAAGTGTGTGAAGTTTCATTTCAATCTATCAATTCATCCTTTGCTTACAAACCATTTAGTATCGACGTGTCATAGTATTTTTTATCAATGGAAAAAAACAAGTATCGTGCAGTGATTGAATTTTTATTTTTGGATGGTTTAAAAGAAAAGGAAATTTATGAACGAATGTTGAAAGTATATAAGGACTCTTCGTCTTCATTTAGTACAGTAGAAAAATGGGTTGGTGAATTTAAATGTGGTTGTATAAGCCTTGAAGACGTTCTACGTCAGGGTCGTCCAAAAACACCAACAAAACCAGAAATCGTAGAAAAAATACAGGATATTGCATTAAAAAATTGTAAAGTGATTGAAAGAGATTTAGAAGAAGTCCTAGGTATCTCATTAGGCAGTGTAAGTAATATTTTGACTGCAATATTGAATATAGGGTTTCAGAAAGCTGTGTGCACAATGGGTGCCGCATTCGCTGGAAATGGAACAAAAACACATTCCAATGAGACTATCTAAGCAATATTTAGAGCGTTTTCGAAAGGATAAAGTGGATTTTATGCGTCGACGTCGATTCATCACTATGGAAGAGACTTGGGTACTTGGGTCTATCACCATGATCCTAAATCAAAACAAGAGGCTATAAATTGGTGTGTGGTGTGAACCTGGTTCTTCGGCTCCGAAATGAGCTTGTGTCCAGAAATCATCCAAGGAGGTGTTAGCGTCAGGTTTTTGGGGTGCGAAGGGAATTTTGTTTTTTGTATTACTTGTAAATTGATAAAACAATAAATTCTGAATATTATTGTAGCCTTGCAGAAAAAAAAATTCTTTTTCATCAGGACAATGCACCATGTCATAAGAGTATTTTGAAAATGGCTAAAATCCAAGAAATAAAGATGGAATTGTTGGAACATCCATCGTATTCACCAGATTTGGCCCCTGACGACTTTCATGTTTCCAGACGTTAAAACATTGATGCGTGGAAAGTGTTTTTCATCAAATGATGAGGACAAAACAGTTGTGGAAGCATATTTTGCAGATCTTATAGTCTTCCAGATTCTTACTTTAGAGATGGAATTCATAAATTGGAATCTGGTTGGAACAAGTGTATTGATGTTCAGGAATACTATACAGAATAATAAAAAATGTATTTCAAACCATCAAATTGTGTGTTCTCATCGAACCGTAAAACTTATTGAACAGACTAGCACATCAGTATATATTGTTAAAAATTGCTCCACTAGTTCCGTCTCATGGAATCATCATACGCTACAATAAGGTGAACTATATCAGTTAAAGTTATTAGTAATTGGACTAATCACCCACTAGTTTCGTCTAATGAGATAAACCTTGTCTTATGTGAAACAAAATGCCGGTTACTCATTTAATAGGTGAATTTGTGATAGTTAACTACATGTTTTATGGATAAACAAGGAAAGTTAATACCAGGAAAATTCATGCAACACAGTGTAACAGGGTCAACATACTGCAACATCTTTATTTTCTTGTTAGGTCTTGGCCTCGCGCCTTTTCTAATAGCATTTTGAATATATAAATAAATAAAAATCTTTTTATTTTTGTTAGATATTAATCCCACCATAATACCTGTGTGTTCAACTGTAATGATAGGTACCAGGTAAATCTGGTCGAATTCTTGCCCTTTCGAATCTCTATTTTGCATTTATCTTCAGCTAGCGTGTAAGCAAAATTAAGCATTATAGTCGAATTTTGATACTAGACATATCAGGGTTCATAGACTGATCAGATCTATACTATCTAAAACAAAGTATAAACTATTAGTATAAATATATGAGCCGTTTATTTTGAAAGTGGCGTAAGTCACTTTGTTTTTAAATCGAGATATTTAAGGATTTGCATTTTACCACGTTAACAAATATTGATGAAAAATTTCGAGAAGATTTACTTGTGTTTGTTATCTCAGGATATTGATGTTTTTCTCTGTATAAATAATTTCGTATAGTCATTGAAAAATCACTAATTTTCATTATGGTGAGGTGACTTATGTCACTTTCAAAATTAGTAGCTCAGAAAAGGTATTGACTTACAAGTATATTAATTTTGTCTGATGTTTTTTACTGAAGTGATGTTTTGAAAGGATACTGATTTACTAAAATTGAAGAGTAAATTCCATATACTGTGTATTTAACATAAAGATTTATTCTAGTGTTCTTTTTTAATATTTATAAAATACAAAAATAATTAGTACATGTTGTACCAAAAGTATAAGTAAATCATAATTAGCCCGGCCTGGTAGCTCAGTGGTGTAACCATTGGAGTATCCGCACAGAAAGTCGTGGGTTCAATTTCCGCTTAGGACATAAAAAGGAGCGACACAATGGACCCGCACGGATGGTCTAGGTGTTAAAGATCTGAGAGGATCTTCCAAAAAAAAAAAATCATAATTATAACGCGTATTTCATGTAAAAGTACACCAGTTCAATTTAATCTTCGTCATTAATAGCAGTGATGAAGTCTTATGATATATTGGAGGTATATAATTAATCCCAGTTCATCAGGCCTTTATATTTTGCTGAAGTAACAGGACGAGTACCTACTTACAACGAATGCATTTCTTTTTGGGAATAGCGCCTAGGTCTTTTCTCTTTTTGGTGAGAAATCCAAAGTTAGAAATTCATCTTTTTCATCTAAAGTTAATTTATAAAACATTTTATAGGGAATATCATGGTAAAATCTTATCTATTGAATTACTAGCCAATTAACTTCGTTTTTTTCTTGAAATAGAATTTTCTAATCATCTTCCCATTAATTAATTTGCCTTATGCTTAAAGTGAAAAGACAGCAATTTACTCCGTTAACATGGAAGTATCCTCATAGTAAAATCGTCGCAAATTTTCACAATTGAAAAAGAAATTCTGTCAGAGAAAATCAAAGTAAAAGATGGACCTATTCACTCAAATTGGCTTGCAGATTTTATTTTTAGGCTTTGATTTTGTAATTTTACAATTCTGTTGAAGTGAGAGAAATATTTTTACGAAAACTTCCTAAGTTCTACACAGCAGAATTAAATTCACCTTTAACGTTCAAATTTTCTATATTTAAACTATAGAAAATTGGTATTGTCCTCTTTTTATATTTTCTCATCCTGTTTTTAATCATTTCTTTCTGGATCTGGATTAAATTCACGTAGCCTTTTTTACGCAAATAGTAAATTGGTGGTAAGATATAAACCTAGATTACGTTCAACTTTTGAAAGGTACATATATTCTTTTCTCTTTAAAAAAGTTGCATGTATAACAAATTGAGACAAGATTCAAGAGAGCCTAAATATAAAATCATCGATTGCTGTAAAATTTTATAAACCTTGTGGGTTTTCATAAGTTCTGAAGACTGATCTATAATTAAATGCAATCGGATCCACATTGCCGGGGGAAAGTGATTATTTCGAAAAATTTATGATACAGAGATCAGACGGAGAAATAATAAGAAAATCGTAGGACCTAAAATTGTGGTTTCTAGAAAATCAGGAGCTGCTAAATTTTTTCCGAGCTATAAACAGACATAGTCCCTAGGCAAAGTAGAAAGACAAGAAAGGTAAACATTGAGAATGATGGTAGTAGAACGATTTGTTGTTCGTTGCTGTTGTTTCTGAGATAATGAAAGTAGCTACTGATCAGAAAAAGCAGAACAGTATAAAATCTACACAAGATAATATCCGAACCAGGCAATTTTTTTTGACATCCTTCTGATTAAAATTAAAGNCTGTTGTTTCTGAGATAATGAAAGTAGCTACTGATCGTAAAAAGCNAGCGCGAAATTTCTAAATTCGTAAGGAAGATAATGTCGTTTAATTACATTTTCGTCGACTGATTTTCAGATTCGAAGCTAAACCCGAAAAGCTTATAACATTTAATGGTAGTTTTAGTAGACCTGGCTTTAGTATACTGTCGTTCTATTTTTAATTGCTTTTTGAAACAATAACAAAAATAAAATAGTAAATACTTTTTAAAGAGAAGGAGGAAGTAAATACTGTGCGATTTCTTAATATCCCTTAACTTAATATTTTTGAAAAAGGTGACTTATGCCACTTTCAAAATAAACGGCTCATATAATGTTATAATAGCATCCTTTCTTTTCTATGTCAATAATCTTATCGCGTTAATACCATTTTCAGTCGTTCCATCTGTACTAATCCTCCTGACATAATTTTTCATTTATGGATTGACTTAATTGTTGCCATCTTATAGAATTTCTAGCTAAGTTTCTACACTTCTACATCCTTTCGTTTTAACTAAGATGTATAGCTTATTTTTAGTTTATTGGAAAAGAACCAATTCTGTCTTTCTTTCAATTAGGAAAAGCCTTAAAATAATAGCCATTAGGTCATCATGTTTATTTTATCCAAGCTGCTATAAAATCAAAGATTGCAACAATCAATAAAGCTTATAGGTTCCACACCAAAACAAAAAATTACCTCACCTGAATAACAGTGTTTACAACATCTTCCTTTTAGTACATATAGTAATACCCTTTTATCGGCAATACCCGAGTTCAGATGGCTCATTAAATATTTTATGGGTGACACACCTTGGCGTTTTTTGGGCGCCTGTTCACATGGAGAAATACATTTTTTTGATTATCCTTTTGTTCTCTGGTGTAATATTTCATGTTTCATCAACGGCAACGAAACAGCACAGATAGCTTTCATGTCTAAAAGTTCATATAAAAATGTAATGTACCCGTTCAGTTGAGATGCCTACAGCCTCAGCAATCTCATGTATTTTCATTCCCCGATCGTCCAATGTCATTCTATAGATTTTATCGACGTTATATTTTTCCGACGATACTCCTCTTAATGGGAGTATTTATCAAGCTTTTTGTTGATTTCGGTAAAGGTTTTTTCACGCAAAAAATAATACTTGGTCAGCACATGAAATTCATTTTTTCCATTTTCGTTAAAATTTACGAGGTTGTTTGCTTTCAATGACTTTCAAACGCAAACTAAATGACGCAGCCTCTTCAAAATTTGATATTACTTTACTAATTAATGAGAGCTGATGGGAGCAGTGTTTCACTTAAAATT
Organism: Holcocephala fusca; assembly: GCA_001015215.1. NCBI lineage: Eukaryota > Metazoa > Arthropoda > Insecta > Diptera > Asilidae > Holcocephala > Holcocephala fusca. Next base: position 9,577 of record JXPE01009177.1, read on the forward strand.
ACAGGACGGATAATTCAAAAAGTCACCGAGTTATCAAACTGCATTCGTATTTGTTCTTAGGTACTGTGTGTTCTAGAAAAGTTATCATTATGTCGTCTCATGCGGAACCAGGAGTTGTTAAGTCCTTATTAAGCCAACATTTTAGTTGCGTATATGATGATATCAAAAATAATTTCATGTAGATGTTAAGGGTACATATATTTCTCTTTAGGTCAATATCAATATTGTCAATGCATTTGATGAAATTAGTTTTAACTGTGACGATATTTAAGATATTTAAAGTTATGAGTTTAAAATTTTTACTAATATCACTCAATCCACAATTTTGATTGACCCACGAATTAATTAGAGCACCAGAGTTTTTCTTCATTCGGAGTTTTAAAAAATATTTAGCTTTCTAGAGTGTACTGAAAATGGCAGGGTAGAGATTACATCTACGATCCTAAAATCTGTAGAACATAATTCACCTTTTATAAAAACTACTCATGTAATTAATTTCATGGAAGTAATTTAAGATTAAATGTTATCTGATTTGCAGGAAAAGGTTATGCCAAAATCTGTGAACTTCCATTAATGAAATTTATGGAAAACCTAAAAACTGTTTGTTTTTTCCTTTCAACATTTTTGTAGCAAGCATGTATCAAAATTTTGTTTTTTTTTGAAAAGACTTATGCCTACGACTCAGCCTTGCGGATTTCCATTTTAAGAAAATCAAAAAAATTAATACACATGTAACTTTAAAAAAGAAGTTTCAATTTGAGAGATACTGATTCTGATTTTCTTATTGTTTATATTTGAAAATAAGTCACGGCAAAGTGTGATGACTGTAACAAGAAAAAAGTAATTCAAAACCTTCAGATGGCCTATCTTGTGTTCCAGACCATGATTAAATTGTTGACTGTAAAACATGATATGGTTGCTAACACTTCATTAAATTATTGCTATTAAATTTTTTTTTTAAATAATTAACTTTTGTTAATAGTAGGTTACATGGTTTTTCTATGTGATAAGATAGTAATAAAATATAATAGTAAAAATCTGTTATTATTATATAGATGGGGAGTATAAAATCGTATAACCTCTTTTATTTGCGAGCTAAAAGATTGAAAATAATTATCCAAATCAAACTATTTCTTTTGGTTCCAAACAAAAAAGAAGGTATATATCTGGAGATCGTTCAGCGTATATAATGCGAAATGAAATCCATTAAATTATGTAAATCCAGAAAGGAGGTTTAGTTTTCTTATTCTATAAAAAAGTATAAAATATATAATAAAAACTGAAAACCAAAGATTTCACTTAGCCAAAATGTAGGATCAATGCATATAATTTAGACTCTCATATAATATGAAGATGATTCGAATTGTACACATTGTTGACCGGCAATTTTACGCTGAAGCTATCTCATGTCACCGACTATTATTTCGTAATTCAATGTGGAACTGAAACAATATAAATAACCCTCAATAAACTTTTTTTAAACAAAATGAATTGAAATGAAATTTTGTACATATCTTTTAGATAACTTTTAATATTTTTGTTTAGTAAGATATCCTGTATAGCAATCATCTACGTGTAATGGTACATGGCAGGTTTTTCAAATATACCTTGTTTCGCTGCGCTTTCCTTTTCAAGAGCATACTCTACACGTTCTAGTTGGATTTATTTTTACACCGGTGACTATTTTTTCTAAAACGTAGTCTTGTAGTTGTCCTGACAGCCTGAAAGGTGGATCGTTGTACAGAGTCCTTTTATAAGTACGCAAAGAAGTGCTAGATATAAAGCTACATTCATTTGAAACTACAATTATCCATTCTTTAGTTACTTCTAATAGAAAATTATTGAATTTAAGTTTATTTTGTAACTTTAGAGTTAAAGTAAATTTTAAATGCATTGAACAAAGTATAATTAATGAGAAAGAATGCAATTTTTTTAGACCACTTCACACTTTTTCTAAAGATGCCAAATACTAGTCTACGCGATCGACTCCTTTCATGTGTTTGTTGCATTGTATTATGCACATACGTTTAACTATATCATCCTCAGAATTTCTCTTTCGTTCTTCAATTGATTTCATAGAGACATCATGAATAGTTGATATCATACGCACTAACCTTTTATCATTCCATATGATAAGAGCAATGGGTCTTTCCCGTACAAAAATCATTTCCCCTCCCTGAAGATTTTTTAACTTTTCTATTAGTGCATTTGGTAAATTACAGTTCTCCCGTATGGTACCACAGATAAGTGATTCATTTTTTTAATAATATTCAGCTGTAGAAACGCTGTTGTAATAATT